>NDXB01001393.1:0-46605 GCA_002631895.1 Agapornis roseicollis
CAGCTTTGCTGTGCAGCAGGACCCAACCTGAGCCCCTGTTCCAGGGGTGCCCTGCCCAGCGCCGAGCACAGTGGGACAATGGCACCTTCATCCCTGTGGGGATGCCCTTGGGGATGCTCCCCAGCACCCTGGTGGGTTTCTTTGCCTCAACCACTGCTCACTCCTATGGAGCTGGTATCCCCCAGTGTCATCTACAGTGGTACCTTGGTTCATCTCTTTGTGCTTCCAGAGGAATCTGGAAATGCTCACAAACCAGAAGCATCCTTGCCTTGTTGGTGTGAGCTGCAGCAATGCCTCCCTGCTCCAGGCAGCAATCCTTCTATGCTTGTTTCATGCCTTCTATGCACTGCAGATACTTGCACACAGATCTATTTCAATGTCATCATCTGCTGTATGAATGCTTTGGCATCCTGAATAAATATGGACTCTTGGGATGAAACAAACACAGCTGATAAACACTGAAGCGTGATGTGAGTTTACTCACCTGTGTTACATCTGCATTTAAGAGAGACCTTGAGGGGCTGGAGCGGGGCCAGAGAAGGGAATGGAGCTGGTGCAGGGCCTGGAGCCCAAGGGGGATGGGGAAGGGCTGAGGGAGCTGGGGGGTTCAGTGTGGAGAAGAGAAGGCTGAGGGGGGACCTGATGGCTCCCTGCAAGTGCCTGCCAGGAGGATGGAGCCAGGAGGGGCTGGGCTCTGCTCCCAAGGAGCAAGGCATGGGCCAAGAGGAGCCGGACTCAAGCTGCCCCAGGGCAGGTTTAGATGGAGCTGAGCAACAATTCCTTGCCCCCAGGGTGCTCAAGCATTGGAAGAGGCTGCCCAGGGCAGGGCTGCAGGCACCGGCCCTGCAAGGGTTCACAGGAGGCCTCAGTGCCATGGGGCAGGGGTGGCCGTGGGGCAATGGCTGCACTGCATGGACCTGAAGCTCTTCTCCATCCTGGTTGATTCTGTGATCTGTCAGAGGAAATCTCCATGGGAGGAGCCTGGGCCCCATCCTCTGTACCCACCTTGTCTCCTGCTGCAAACCCCTCCATCCAGTGGCTCCATGCAGAGCAGAGCTGCAGTCGAAGCCAGAGCCAGGCTCAGGGCAGGATTCAATCAGAGAATCACTTTTATGGGGAAAATGCAAATTCTCACCTTTGAGACAGGGTCATAAATTCCTGGCACAGCTTTAGCAAAGGAAAGATGCCCTGGGGCAAGAAACAGGGAATTTTGGCTCTTTCTCCAGAGTTCCATCACCATTCTCTTTTTGTTGAACAAGAAACCTCGTTTTCAGGACCTTTAGATGCAGTGGGTGTGATGTGACTGTGGCTGGAGGGAGCCAGACTCACACCAGGCTGGCAGTTCGCAGAAGGGTGATCCCAAAGGCAGGAGCAGACCAGGGTCTCCTAAGTCCCCACTGCCACATTGCTGCCTGGGGAAGGGGCATGGCTGATGCCCATAAAAGAGGCCCACAAGGAACCGCTTTTGGCTGAGAGCACAGGGGGAGATTTGGGATGAAGGGGGACAAAATCCTTCCTCCCCCCTCGAGGAAAGAGGATTTAGGATCTAAATTAAGGGGTTTATCTCCTTCAGCCATCTGAAACGAACGAAACCAAAGCCATCATCTGGGCTCCTTCTGCCGTCATGGGCAGAGAGGAGGCTCTCCAGGGGACCCGGCACAGATGAGTGCTTGCGATAGCAGAGATGAATTTGGGCCAATGCATTCACAGAAATGCAATGAGATAAATTAAAGCTTGCTTGATCCGTGCCACCAGCACCTTGCAAGGAGTCAGAGGCAGGAATTGAAGAGGCTCAGAGACAGCTTTGTGTTGGCTGGAGGCTCCAAGCCTGGAGAGGGGCTTGGGACAAGGGCCTGGAGGGCCAGGCCAAGGGCAATGGCTTGAACCTGCCCAAAGAAGGGGGCCTGAGCTGAGCTCGGAGGCAGAAGCTGTTCCCTGGGAGGGTGCTGAGGCGCTGGCCCAGGGGGATGGCCCAGAGAAGCTGTGGCTGCCCCATCCCTGGCAGTGCTCAAGGCCAGGTTGGACACAGGGGCTTGGAGCAAGCTGCTCTATGGAAGGGGTCCCTGCCCGTGGCAGGGGTTGGGAATGGAGGAGCTTTAAGGTCCCTTCAACCCAGAGCATCCTATGACTCTAAGATGATTCTGTAGATGTTAAGGAGATCCACTGAAGTATCTCAGTGCTAAAGGAAGAGCTAATGTTGGCTTTAGCAAGTTGTATTTGATAGCACCATCCAGGGAGCCCCAGTTTGCTATGGCACCTGGCTGCACATAATGACACACATAACGAATGCAGGAGTGGGTCACGTTCAGGAGCTGGAGTTCAGGGCTGGAGGTGTCTTGGGGAAGGAAGAAGCAGTTGAAAAAGCCCTGCTGTTCTAAACACAGGCAGAGGGATGCAGAAGAGGACCTGTGGGACTAAGCCTTGGCACCAAACATAATGGTTATTAGAATGAAGTGCTGTTAATTAACAAAACGCTGCTAAAAAGGGCCCAGACAGTCCTTTGCTGCCATTACATCCCGTGCCAAGAACCCAGCGGGGAACTGCTCACCCTGTATGGATTGCTAATGTGTTTCAGATAGGTATTTGAATTGGCAAAGCCTTCCGTCCCATTTATTTGTTGAACCGGAGTGCCTGGAGCCTCAGCTGACGGCTGGCACTGTGAACACTCAGCCCCATTGGGGTTTAGGGGACAGGCAGGGAGCAGCAGAGGAGGGAGAAGCACAGGGCAGGGCAATAGCAATTCCAGGTCTGCAAATCAAGGCAAAGCCAGCGCCAAGCCCCATTTCTCCAGCTCCCACGTCAGGATTTTCCCACTAAATCATCCCCTTGTGCAGACACTGGGTTTGAGAACCGGTGTCTGCAGGGAGGATGCACATTGCACCTGGATCATGACTTTGTAACCTGCAGTTCCGCAGGCTGAAAGGTCAATAACATTGCCTTCCCAAGGCCCTACCACAGCAGGCACTGACTAAATAGCACTGCTGTGTGTACTGAGGCAATGGTCCCTCCATCGGCAGGCTCAGTGCACACGGAGCTGCTCCCCGAGTCCCCAGAAGCAAGAGCTGCCTCCTCTCTTTATCATCTATAGATGGAACATAGCTAAAACCAGGTATATGATGGAGACAACCTGGCTGCTTCTGTAACTGTAGGTATCAGTTGTGTGTTTTCAGCTTCCAGTTGAAGGTGTCCCTGCTCATGGCAGGGAGGTGGAACTAGAACATAGAATCACAGACTGGTTTGTGTTGGAAGGCACCTTAAAGCTCACCCCTGTTGGACAGCATTTAGGGGTGAAGGGAAAGCAGGAGGTCTTTGCATCTTCCATGCATCTTTGCATGGTCTTTCCATCCTCCATGCATGAAGGCCACTCAACCTGCTGGCTAGCGGGGAGATACTGAAGCTGGGGTTTGTGGAGCTAAACCAGGCCCAATGACAGAGCAGCTGATGGGGAAGGACACTTTGGCATCCCAAAAGGTTGGATACCTTGGCCAAGGACTGTGTTATACTGGAGAGTGCTAAGAGACACCAGGCTTTTCCTGGGATGTTCCCAACCTTCTCCTACCCATCCCACAGGGTCACGCAGAGCTTGTCCAACACTAACCAACATCAGAAAACCCAACCACCAGACCTGAGCACTGCATGGGTCATCCATCATTATCCATCCCATGCCAGGACAGGGATGCAGTGCAGGAATGACTTACCAGGACTGAGTTGTTGTCTGCATCGACATTGAGATCCCTGCAGCCAGCAGAACAGGGTGAGGTGTATTCGATAGCGTTGGAGCCACAGATGGGGTTATAGGCTTTCTCAGGGCAGTTGCACTGGGAGTTGCACTCCAAGGCATGGTGTCCAAATTCAGAGCTACAGCAGGAGGAAAGTATTAATGCATGGTATTGAGTATCATTCATATACTGAAAGTACACTGCAGCTATATTGGGATTAGCAGAGAAATGTTCGATTGCTCAACAAAACCTTCCCCATGTCATAGAGTCATGGAAGGGGTTGGGTTGAAGGGACCTTAAAGCTCCTCCAGCTCCAACCCCTGCCATGGGCAGGGACCCCTTCCACTGGAGCAGCTTGCTCCAAGCCCCTGGGTCCAACCTGGCCTTGAGCACTGCCAGGGATGGGGCAGCCACAGCTTCTCTGGGCCATCACCCTGGGCCAGCGCCTCAGCACCCTCCCAGGGAACAGCNCAAGCCCCTGAACCTGGCCTTGAGCACTGCCAGGGATGGGGCAGCCACAGCTTCTCTGGGCCATCACCCTGGGCCAGCGCCTCAGCACCCTCCCAGGGAACAGCTTCTGCCCCAGAGCTCAGCTCAGTCTCCCCTGGGGCAGGCTCAAGTCATTGCCCTTGGCCTAAGTGTGAGGACCCACAGCAATTCCACTACAACCCCCAAGCCTTTGCTCTGCCTGTACAAAGCATCCTGACCACAAACAGCCCTGAAAATCACCCACTTCCTTCACATTTAGCCCCAAGTCTGGGTTCTTGGGGTATTTGCACCACCACAGAGGTGATGAGCTCCCCACTGAGGGCTCAGACCAGCTTCCACCAAGACCATAGGATGCTGGGCATGGGACTTTGCAGACACTCTGGACCAAGAAGGTCTTGCCAATGTTTAGCTGCATAAGGGATCAGCCACGGTTTGAAGGTGCAACCCCAGGGCTGGCCCCTGCCCAAACTCTTCTCCTCTGAGTAAGTGCTGCACTTCCCAAGATGAAGTTTTAATCTCGGGCTGTTGGTGCCCAAAATGTTCACTTTGGGTTTCACAACCAGACGACGAAGAGGGAAGGAGTTAGGGTGCAATGCAATCAGTGTTTATTCACAACAGCATTGACCTCTAGCCTTATTTCATCACCATTCACTGTTTGTCATTAGGGAATAAGCCCATTGCTGGGTATTCTTCTTAACTTCCACCTCCACCCCAGTCAGTGCAGATGGGAATTGGGGTGTACCCACATCCCTGGGAATGACCCCCCCATTGCCACCATGTCGGTACCTCTCACTGTAGGTAACACCCATGACCTTCTGTGTGGGGCAGCCGAGGAAGAGGAGGGGGAAGGCCACAGCCAGGCAGAGGAACATGCCAAGGACACACATAGCACTGCATTGCCTCAAGGACATCTGGAACCGCTTCAGGGTGGCACCACCGACCACGATGCCGACCATGGCCCCGGGGATGTTCACAGCACCTGGGGAAAGACAGGTCCTGAGCCCTGATCTCCATCCTCTGAGCCATATCAGTCCCTTCATTATAACAAAGGCCCGGAGGATTTGCTGCTGGGTTCCTGGTTTGTAGCATCTGTGCTCTGATGGGTACCAAGGCTTTTGCAAGGACCGGTGGGATGATGCTAAGATGCAAAACCAGCAGGATCCCACAGCAGACTGACTTATGTATCCATGCGTGGAAGATGTAGGGGCCAGTCAAAACCTGTGCTTCACCCAGCAAATGTGATTTTTCAGTGCAGACAAGGCGAAAACATCGAGTGAACCCAGAGAAGATATCAAACCTCTGTGCAATGCAGCCTCCTCCCCACTTCAGTTGTCATCAGTGTAAAACTGTGAAGGTTCCCATCACACACGTGGCATTCTACAGACCCCACCTTTATAAAGGGAGATCAAAGTGAAGCCTGTTTAATTCAACAGAGAATCAATGGCGAGGTCGCTTTCAGCCAAGAGATACCCACACGAGGAAGGGGTTTCCAACTGCAGAAGGCTTTTTGATCTAACAGGAGGCAGCAAAACGAGATTTAGTAGCTGGGAACGAAAGCTCAATCAATTCACCCAAGAAATAGGCTTGTTACCCTTTAACAGGGTGGGTAAATCAAGCCTGGGAACAGCTCAGCAGGGCACTCAGTGCAGGACACCACTGCTGCTGCCTTTAACCTTTCTGCCTGTATTTAGCTTGGGCTTTGCCTTTCTGCTCTGCTCCTTTTCCTCTGATTTATTTGCTGTGGACTTCAGAAAACTCTTTCTTAGGAGGATTCCTGCTGCTTGTGCTGCAGTGTGTTGAAAAGACTTCCCTGTCTTGGATCTCTGAACTCCCCAACTGATTTTACAGGAGGAGAGGGCTCTTCTTTGTACTTTTATTACCATGAGAAGATCACAGAGGCAGACCTCAGCCTCGGACAGGATATTCTGGATATTACAATGCAAGCAAAAGCAGGCTAATCTCCTGAGCACATATCCTGCCCAGCGCTTACTCTTTTCCTTCCTAACACCACCAACGGCACACGAGTGGATCAACACCACAAGCAGTGAGTCTGACTATAGAAACACGCTGAAGAGCTCAGGCGCGATCAGAGCCTGGCCGGCCTCTTCCTCCAAAGAGCCTTCAAATGCATTCCTACACTCCTGCAGGCTTTCGTTTTATTTACTAGCGACTATTTAAAGACCCTTAACCCAAGGCCTGAGGTAAAGCAACCCCCGCTGCAGCAACACGCACAGCTCATATCCGTTGTTTCTTTGCTCCCTTGAAGCACTGAGCCGGTTTCCTTTGCTTGAGTATACGGAAGAGCTTGAGATAACAAACATCTATCCAGGTCTTCAAAGATTTTCTTCTAGCAAGAAGTGGCAAGGAAGGGAAGTAGATAGCAGCTGAGAAACTATGGGCAAGGACCTTGTGTCACCTCTGTCTTGGCTCCGCAGGAAATGTTCCTTCTTAGGAATCATGGAATGGTTTGGGTTGAAAGGACCTTAAAGCTCCCCCAGCTCCAACCCCTGCCACGGGCAGGGACCCCTTCCACTGGAGCAGCTTGCTCCGAGCCCCTGTGTCCAACCTGGCCTAGGAATCATGGAATGGTTTGGGTTGAAAGGACCTTAAAGCTCCCCCAGCTCCAACCCCTGCCACGGGCAGGGACCCCTTCCACTGGAGCAGCTTGCTCCGAGCCCCTGTGTCCAACCTGGCCTAGGAATCATGGAATGGTTTGGGTTGAAGGGACCTCAAAGCTGTACTGAAAGTACACTGCAGGTATATTGGGATTAGCAGAGAAACGTTTGATTGCTCAACAAAACCTTCCCCATGTCATAGAGTCATGGAAGGGGTTGGGTTGAAGGGACCTTAAAGCTCCTCCAGCTCCAACCCCTGCCATGGCAGGGACCCCTTCCACTGGAGCAGCTTGCTCCAAGCCCCTGTGTCCAACCTGGCTCTGAGCACTGCCAGGGATGGGGCAGCCACAGCTTCTCTGGGCCATCACCCTGGGCCAGCGCCTCAGCACCCTCACAGGGAACAGCTTCTGCCTTATCTCCAACCTGAATCTCCCCTGTTTCAGTCTGAACCCATCACCCCTTGTCCTGTCACTGCAGTCCCTAATGAAAAGCCCCTCCCCAGCATCCCTATAGGCCCCCTTCAGACACTGGAAGCTGCTCTGAGGTCTCCACGCAGCTTCTCTTCCCCAGCCTCAACAGCCCCAATGTTCTCAGCCTGGCTCCATCCAGGAGCTGCTCCAGCCCCTGCTCATCCTCGTGGCCTCCTCTGCATTAAACAGTGATGTCCAGCTTATGCTCTAAGAGGTGCTCAAAAGCCTTGGCAGCGACACTCACCGATGATCATGTTGGCCAAGGATGCTGTAAGGGAGAACTGCCTCTCCAGGAACTTCCCCATGAACGTGGCTAGCCCAGCAACCATGGCAGAGAGGTTGACCTGAGCCAACACCACCAGCAGGAAGACGGGATGACGCAGGTTCCTCAGCAGCACCAGAGGGAAATCTGAAAGGAAAAGGGAAAACACTTGCATAGAGAGGCAAAACAACCCATGGGAAATGGCAAACCCCTGGGTTTTCCTGCCTTTATGCACCACACTAATGCTTTAGGAGTGGTGAGCTTTTCTGAACGCTTCATTTACAAAAGGGCAGAATGAGTGCTTTCAGGGTTTACCATTCCGGGGCTTGATTGAGTGACCACTTGGGCATTAAAAAGCCAGAATGAGGCATCATGACACTGCAAAAATCGACCTGAAAATTGCAAACCAGGGCGAGAGATGGAAGCTGATGATCCCTCATCCCACCGGCCTAGGAGCCAGCCATGGGATGGGTGAATCAATGGCCGAATTAGTTGTCGCAAGCAACAAAGGAAGGTTTCCAGTTGGCAGTGACCTGCAGGGATCATCTGCTCCCACTGCCTGAGCAGCTCAAGGCTGACCATAAGTTGAAGCACGTAAAGAAGGGCATTGTTCACGTGGTCATTGCCCATCCTGATGGAGCCCATCCAGAGGAAGGGCCATGGAGCTGCTGCGAGGGCTGGAGCAGCTCTGCTCTGGAGCCAGGCTGAGAGAGCTGGGCTGGGGCAGCCTGGGGGAGAGAAGAGAAGGCTCCTGAAGGGGAGCCCTGAGAGCAGCTCCAGGGCCTGACCCCAAACCAGGCTGGGACTCTATGCTTCTGCAGCAGTGCCTCTTCCTAAGCTCTTCTTCAGGGCTGCCAGGGTCTTATGATGCCTTTGGAGAAATCCAAGTGGCTTTATGGTATTCTTTCAGCCTCAGCTGAACCTCTATGAACAGTGTTTGTATCTCCAGCCTTCCAAGGATGGCTGAGAGCAACATGGAAACCTGCTTGTCTTTCCCCCACCACCCATGGGCTGAGCGCTGTGGCACTGAATGGTTATAGAGGTCATTACAGACCCTCATCCCCTGAGCAAACAGGGCCTCGGTTCATTTCCCTGGAGCTTTCTGGCAGGGCTTGTGCTAAAACAAATACCAAAGGAGCTGGGAAGTCATCAAAAGTTAATTTATCTGTTTGCTGCGGTCGCAATTTCAACGTCCTTTCTGTTTCCATCATTAAGAAATATGTATTTGGGGAGGTATTCGGAGAGGCAAGAGCTGCTCCAGTGAATTCCCCTGCGGCTGAGCCCTTAGTGCTTGAGAAATGACATCTTCATCCTGCTCAGCAAAGACAGCTCCCCCCCAGTGCCATGGGATGTGGGATGCCTGATGCTGACACCCAGCAGCCGGGAAGCTGCAGGTCTCCCTCCGGGAGTGATTTCTGCTTCGTGCACATCCCAAACCCACTTTCTGCTCCCACTGAACCATTGCCTTCTCCCGTGCTCCGTATCCGGCTTTGCAGCCTGCAAGCAAAGGGCGCGCATAAGGGCAACTTCCAGACAAACACATGATGAGTTTCCCAGATGAAAGGCAATATGCTGAGGCAGAGATAAGGAATTAACAGGGAGGATTAATGCAGTGGCCGGCCATAAATTAATGGTGTTAATTCTTTGCAGCTCACAATTGGGGCAATCTTTGTATCTGCTCCAGTATGGAGCCGCTGGGAGATTGCGGCTGCTTGTCTGGGAGTTGTCCCAAGCTGTGTATTTGTTTTAGCTGTCCTAACGGTTATAGAATCATGGAGCAGTTTGGGTTGGAAGGGACCTTAAAGCTCCAACCCCCTGCCATGGACAGGGACACCTTCCATTAGAGCAGGCAGTGGTGTTCACCTCCTATGTGAAGAGCAAAGCTCCATCCATGGATGTCCTCTATTCAAAGGCAAAGCTCTTGTTCATGGAAGTTTTGCCTCTCCAGCTCAGCACCCTGCCCTCAGGGTTAGGAAAGGAGCTAAAGACATTGGGGAGCAACAAAAGCAGGGCACAAGAAAGGGTCCAAGCATGCAAAGCATGTTCAAGGACCCTGATATGCTGGAGAGCTGGGAGGTTAGTGCTCAACTATGACCTGCGATGATATCTCTGGGCTAGATCAATGTGAACCCCAAAGAGGGAGGTGGTTTTCCCTTTAGCTATAGAAGCATAGAATGGTTTGGGTTGGAAAGGACCTTAAGATCATCCAGCTCCAACCCCTGCCACGGACAGGGACCCCTTCCACTGGAGCAGCTTGCTCCAAGCCCCTGTGTCCAACCTGGCCTTGAGCACTGCCAGGGATGGGGCATTCATCACTTCTGCTTTTTGCAGCATATACCTGCTTGGGTTTCTTGATACTTCAGACGTATTGCAAATGTGAAACCTCAGCTTGCTTGCTGAATGCTCTCCCAAGAACTCATCCAGCCTTTTGTGGGGGGCAATGGGAACCTTACACCAAAACAATTCCTTTCCCATAGGGTGCTTTGGCCCTTTCAAACGCACTACATCCTGTCTGTCACCACAGATCAGAGCTATAAAGCTACAAGAGCAAGCACTTCATGGTGAGAAACCACCCTCTGCACCCACCATCTAGTTACTAATTCAGCCTTACAGCTCCCGAGAAGAACCTGGGCAGACACTGAAAGCAAAGGGAAGCTTTGAAACCATAACACAAGGATATCCTTGAAACCATCTTTAGGCGCCAGAGATAAACCCCCCCCCCAAACAAGTCACAAGCCCGGTGTTTTAATTGCTTTGAAGATCACCTTTAATGGCTTAATTCCCAGTACGTGCAACAGAACCTGCACATCCTCCCAAGGTGCTTTCAGTAGAAATTAGCAATGGAAATTGCTTGAGGCTAAATCCTACCTTTTTGATTACTGCGAGCAGGTCCAATGCCTGCAAACGGAGCGCTTGGTGAGCACAAAGAGCAGGGTGCAACCCAATGTCACCCAGAGCATCTGTGCGGGGGCCAGAAGGAGTCCCAACGATGCTTTGACTTTCCTACTTCTGACTGACCCCAGCGAGTGGATGCTGCTCCCTCCTCGGTAACTGACCTCATCCTTTGGATCTGTCCCCAGTGCTTTGCCTGAGGATTTATCCTGTTCACGGCTCCATCCTGTTATTGCTGCTCGGGGGGGGAAAAGCTCTTCCTGTCCTTGAGGCAGACTTCCCAGGGCTGTGCTATCTGCTCTCTGCTCCTCACACCTCGCCCCAGGAACATTGAGAGCCCAGAGGCTTCCAGAGAAATGGAGAGCACGAGGCTCCTCATGGAATGGGCTCTCACCCATCCGCGTTTCATCCCCAATAAACCAAATGGCCAATGTTCCCTCCTTTTGCTTTCAGTTCTTCCCATGTGCAATGAAGCAACAGAACAAATGACAAAATGCATTTCCTTCTCCATAATCACGCACCATTTTGCATCATTTAAGCTGAACTAAGGGACTAAACAACACTGCTGAATATCCCCCTGCTCCAGGTCAGTTTAGTAACTTAAGGCTTGCCTCTGCCAAGCCCTTCAGAGAATGATGACCCCTTAAAGGTGCTTTTCAGCCTTATGCTGCTCAAGGAGTACCCTCAAGTGCTTTGACAGCCGTGTTCCCTCCAGCTGACAGGCAAAGGGATGCTTCCCAGTGGGAGATGCTGCCTTCCTCATGGTCCCAGGTTGAGTTTGCAGCCATCCCTCATGGGTGGCTCAGAGGGAGGACTCTGTCTTACATGGGATGTGGGAATAACGGGACTGAAATGTCCCATAGGAAAACCTGAGATCTTGTGCAGTCCCTGTTTGATCCAATCCCTGCTGGTATCCTAAGGCTTTCCTTCATCCCATCCCATACAGGGGACCCACAGCCATCAGCACTGGGCAGTTCTGGGGCTGTCTCTTCCAAGGATAGCACCAAAGCACTGGGCAGCTCTGGTACTACTTATTGAAGCTTCCCTTGAGATGCAGATGGACCAAGAAGCAGATGAGATGTTGCCAACAGCCATCTCCATCACAAGGGTTAGACCCTTGCCCATAAAACTAACAGATTTTTTACAAGCAGTGAAAAAGTGTGAGCATCAAGGCTGAATTAATACACAGGTTGCTACTTCTCCTGTCAGATCTGATAGGAATCTGCTTTGTGTCATTTCTGCTGATGGATTGATACAGCCCATCTCTTAAATGCCCATCTTCTGCCCTTCTGCTCCCCATGCTGCAGGCAGAGATGCCAGATGCAACCAAACAAGCCAAGAAGGTACCTCTCAAAGATTCCACAGCACACCCCCATTGCTTCCAGCCTGCTGAGACTGCAAACTGAGACCACGCTCCTTCTGGATGGGCAATCCTTTTGTACTGGGGTGTGATGTACAAAAGGCTCTGTATGAGCACGGCACACAGACCAGACTGTCCTACAGCATTTCTCCATCATGCGTGCTTCATTCTGCCTCTCTTTTCAAACAACAGAAGGTATAATAATCCAAGGTGACTCAGGCTGGAAAATCTCCAGATGTTGTTTTCATAAACCATTGTGTAGGAAAGAATAGAAGAGAGGAGAGGATGCCTGGTGAGAGAAACAGTCACAGAATCCCAGCCTGGTTTGGGCTGAAGAGACCTCAAAGCCCATCCAGCTCCAACCCCTGCCATAGGCAGGGACCCCTTCCCCTGGAGCAGCTTGCTCCAAGCCCCTGGGTCCAACCTGGCCTTGAGCACTGCCAGGGATGGGGCAGCCACAGCTTCTCTGGGCCATCACCCTGGGCCAGCGCCTCAGCACCCTGCCAGGGAACAGCTTCTGCCTTATCTCCAACCTGAACTTGCCCTGTTTCAGTCTGACCCCATCACCCCTTGTCCAGTCCCTCTCCAGCATCCAAAAAGAACAGAAACAGAATAAGCAAAAACAAGTCATAAAATGGGAGGCAAAATCCTCTTCCTGGTGACCTGGAGGTGAGCTAGCACTAAAGTCCTTAGATTCCACCCAAATGGTCCCCATCTAACCACCACAAACTAGCTCCCACCCACTTTCTGGCTCTAAAAAAGAGGTTTGTGTTAGAGAATGCTGGTAATGCATCCTTCCTCATGGCAGGGGGTTGGAATTGGAAGATCTTAGGGTCCTTTCCACCCCAAACCAGTCCATGAGTCTATGATTCCAGCAAGAGACCAAACATCCGGACACTTCATTTGCTTTAGAATTGGGCTTTGGGGGCTGAGTTCTCAGAAAGAACGAGTTTCCATTAGCACAGCTCCACAGCCCTGACAACAGCACCGCTGCCGCTCAGCCCCACACAACCCATTCCCCTCCCTCTTCACCCAGGACCTCATTTCTATTCATTTGAAAGAGGCAAAGAGCAGCATCGGTGTGAAAACCCCATCCGAGGGCGATAAATCTGTTCCCGTCACACGGGGGTTTCTCAATGCCGATGCAACAAGGTCAGCGCAGGGATAAACCCTCAGCTTGCTCCTCTAATTTAGCATGAAGGTAGCGAGCAAACAGTGCAAGGAGCAGAATACAAACCTGCCCACGCTGCTCTGGCCGTGCCTGCCCTGCACTGACCTCAATAACACAGAGCATTTCCAATACGTGAAAGGGATGATATTGAGGAGATAGGGAGGAAGCTGCCATGGGCTGGCTGCAGAAGGTCACTTTCCTTCAGTAACTGCCAAAGAGCAGAGTGTTTCCTTCAGGAAAAACAACTCGGAGCAGGCTAAAACCCAGCTGAATCCCTGCAGCACAAAGAGCCTGCTCAGCGCTAACCGAGCGCATTGCCCTGCGTTGAAACCACCGCAGACAGACACACATCAGGTTTTAATTGCTCACACCCTGCCTGTCCCTGGAAGGACACGGAGGGAGCCTGCCTTGGGTGCTGTCACCAAGCCTTGGAAGAGGCAGTCTGGGGAGGCTGCTGGGGGTGATGCTGGGGGTCTGCTTCTCACTGACCTGAGAGACGGGCTGGATGTACCTGCTGCAAAACCCCTCTAAATGGGGCTCTTTCCCTCCCCATGGCTTGCACATTGCACCCTTTTCCTGCCAGGTTTTGGGTCCTGATGGGGTTTGGGGTTCCATTTCCCACAGCCTAGACAAGCCACAAAGCCACACAACACTGCAAGATACCAACCCCAGATGCTTTGCTCAGCATGAGATGGAACGGAGCAGTGTGGACATGATGGGAAGCATCTGCTGTGAGTAGACCAGGAAGAGACCTACAGATCTAATTATACCTCTGCTATGGAGAGAGGCTGAGAGCCCTGAGAGCAGCTCCAGGGCCTAAAGGGGCTGCAGGGAACCTGGAGAGGGGCTTGGGACAAGGGCCTGTAGGGCCAGACCAAGGGCAATGGCTTGAACCTGCCCAAGGGGAGCCTGAGCTGAGCTCTGAGGCAGAAGCTGTTCCCTGTGAGGGTGCTGAGGCGCTGGCCCAGGGTGATGGCCCAGAGAAGCTGTGGCTGCCCCATCCCTGGCAGTGCTCAAGGCCAGGTTGGACACAGGGGCTTGGAGCAAGCTGCTCCAGTGGAAGGGGTCCCTGCCCGTGGGAGCAGGGGTTGGAGCTGGAGGAGCTTTAAGCTCCCTTCATCCCAACCCATCCCATGACTGCAAGTCCCTGCATTGCCCACTGCCAGGACGTGTGTTTGTGCAAGCGGAGAGAGCCCATCCAAGTGGGAGCCCGGGGATGCAGACACTTACGTTTGATGAACTTGGTTAGAGAGAGGTTTTGCACGTGTTCAGATCTCGACCTGAGCTGGCTGAGCACATCCTCGCTCTTCTTGCTGTCACCCTCCATCCCCTTCGCCACCTGGGGACACACAAGAGGCTGTCACTGCACTGACCGTGCCATTTCCTTTGAACCCCTTTATCTCTCCCTAGCCCACCCTGAGATGGAGTCTGCAATGCTTTTGGGCTTGGCCGGCATTCTCGATGTCCCGTTGGGTGGGAGCATCCACACATACATCTCTGTTACAGGGATAAGAGCCACCTTCCCCACAGTAATTAATCCTACTTCCTGATTATCAATCTAGGCCATTACCCAGGTACAGCACAGCATGTCCTGAGCTCCCATGAACACTGGAACTCAAGGGGTATAAGTCTTTGCATCCAGAAAGCTGGATAACCTCAGGGAGATGTTTTTCTTCCCCAAAGGGTCTGGTTTACCCATAGGGAGGGAGGAAGGAAGCACAGGAACTGAGGGAGCAATGATCCTAGACCTCCAACCAAAGGTTTGGATGTTGCGTTTGGATGGAGGATGAGCATTTCCCCCACATCTCCATATGCACCATAACAAGCTGCTGTGTGAGTGCCTTTGCCCACGCTGGTCCATGGAATGGGATAGATCCTGCAGCTCTCACCCCTTTACACTTCTCTATGCAGAAGAGCAACATTTTGCTGCTGGAGGTCTGATGGATCCATGTATCTCTGCTTAATTCAGCCTCATCCAGTGTTTAGAGCTCTGAGGGTCACTAACCCAGGTACCCACAGGATCTGGTGCTGCTGCTCAGAAGCAAAGAGATGCTGATGGAAGATGGAGAGCTTGAATCATCCAAGATCCATTGCAGCCTCATTAGCTGACTGCATGTCCGAGGCAACTGTCCAGCACCCCAGGGCATCATTCCCCTGCCAGCAAGCAGCAAGCCAATGGAGAAGAGGATTCCTCCCTTGGCTGTCACATCCCCTGCTCTGCAGGCTGCTAGGGAATCACTGGGATGGAGGGCATTAATGACAAGAGATGTGCTCTTATCCCTATGCAATAGCAGGAAGTGTTCAAAAGTGTGGTTTCCATGGAAAACCGCAGTGTGTTTTTAGCCCAAGGGCCAGAGGGCTCAGGCTCTGACATCCCCCATTGGCTGCAGCAGCTCAGGCTCTGACATCCCACATGGGCTCAGCAGCAGAGCTGTGGTAACAGTCAGCACCAGTTTACTGAGACAGACAAATGAGTCCATTCAACAGGAATTGGATGTTCCTAATTCACAGAGAGAACTGGGCTTGGGCTCAAGTGGTCTCTTTCCCTCTGCAAACAAGGCTGACCATTAAGCATCGAGGAAGTCAAAACATCCCATGCTGCAGCTCCCGCCTCCCCTTGTGGAGCAGCCTCTACAAGGGGAAAGTGATAACGCTCATTTCATGGCTCCTATTGCTGGAGATCAGGGTCTAATGAACCTCTCAAAGGTGACTCCCTGGGAGGGTGCTGAGGCCCTGGCCCAGGGTGATGGCCCAGAGAAGCTGTGGCTGCCCCATCCCTGGCAGTGCTCAAGGCCAGGTTGGACACAGGGGCTTGGAGCAAGCTGCTCCAGTGGAAGGGGTCCCTGCCTGTGGCAGGGGTTGGAGCTGGAGGAGATTTGAGGTCCCTTCATCCCAAACCAGGCTGGGATTCTCTGGCTTTTCCCAGGTTGAGCTCAGCTTAGGGATGCTCTTCCGAATGGAAAGCATGAAGCAGCTTCATCCTCCTTCCTCCAAAGTCTCCACCATCCCCACACGAGGCTAGATGTGATGGTATAGACAAAATCCCTTTACATGAGGTACAATGGGAGCCGATTCACTGATGGACATGCACCCATCCTTTATGGAATCATCCTGAAAGATCCAAGCGTGGGGGCATGTTGTAAGGTGCTTCCCACGTTCGCCAGGTTTAATTTGGCGTGGTGCTCCTGCAGTCGGGGCAGTGCTGAGCAACCAGCCCATGTTACTGCACCTTCCAACTCCAGCTTGCCAAATTGCCTGCTCTAATGCTGAAACCCTCTGTGGCAGGAGCACAGCATCAGCAGCAAGGCTTGAGCATCTCTGATGGTAGACCCAGCATCCTTCTCCTCCCTGCCCTCAGCGAGGAGGCAGGATTCATCCCGGTCCCTCTGTATCTTTGTTTCCCAGCATGTGAATGTCCCTGCTTCATCCCAGAGGAATGCATTTCCTGATCCTTTCAGACAGCAAGTAAATATACCAGGGGTCCAAGCCAGCTGGGGGAGAGGAGTTCTTCTCCTCCTCGAGGGCTTGGCTCCATGTGCAGACAGCAGCTGCTCCTCGGCTGGGTGCAAAGCCAGATGTGCACAGGAACATCCCACTCATGCTCACATAGAGGCATTCCAGAGCGGGGAATTTGGGGCTTTCTGTGCTTTTTCTGGATGAGCAGAGAGTGCCCAAAAGAGCAATTCCTCTCTGAAGGACAAAGAGCTGGAAGCTGAGGAAGCCGCAGGGAACAGCCTGGGTGCATTTCTGAGGAGCACTGTGGGTTTCGAGCAGAGAGGAGGGAGTTTGAAACCTGATTGTAAAGCAAAAGGAAGCTGGAGTTTGTCTTTCATAGGATCCCAGCCTGGTTTGGGTTGAAGGGACCTTAAAGCTCCTCCATTCCCAACCCCTGCCACGGGCAGGGCCCCCTTCCACTGGAGCAGCTTGCTCCAAGCCCCTGTGTCCAACCTGGCCTTGAGCACTGCCAGGGATGGGGCAGCCACAGCTTCTCTGGGCCATCACCCTGGGCCAGCGCCTCAGCACCCTCCCAGGGAACAGCTTCTGCCTCAGAGCTCAGCTCAGGCTCCCCCCTCTTTGGGCAGGTTCAAGCCATTGCCCTTGGCCTGGCCCTCCAGGCCCTTGTCCCAAGCCCCTTTCTCTCCAGGTTCCCTGCAGCCCCTTTAGGCCCTGGAGCTGCTCTCAGGGCTCCCCAGATCCCTCTCTTCTCCGGGGTTAAAGGCATGCAGCCCTGCCTCCCTGCATGAACATGAACAAACGAGGTACGAGCAGGGCTGAGACCAGCACTTGCTTTGCAGGAAAAGCATCTTCCCTGCGAGCGGGGCTCCTGCTCTGCCCCTCCTGCACCTGCGAGAAGGGCAGCCAGAGGTGCTGCAGCCCGGTTCTATTCAAACGCAGCCCTGGAGGAGGGGATAGAAGCTGGGAGAAGGGGATAAAAGCTTTGCTCTGTGGCTGAGAGGTTTTCCTTGCTCAATGTGAGGCTTCTGGAGCGTTTCCCTCTGGCTGCGCTTCCCCCTGCGCTTCCAGCTCGGTGCCAAACAAGGTCAGGCAGGAGCTGTTTTCATCCGAAGCGAACACAAAGCAGAAGCCCATGGCTTGCAAAGGAACCCGTTTCCTCCTGACAAGGTCACGCTCCCCACAGCACATCCCTGTGCCTCTTGCAGCAAGTGTGGCTCCCACCAGGGACCTGGCTTCCTAAGAGCACTCAACAACCAGCCCACAGGCCCCTTGCTCACCTGTAATGGGATGGTTGTGTTCAGCCACCGGCTGTGCCCATCCAAAAAGCTCCCTATAAACTCTAAAGGTGGAGATCACTCCATTCCTGCCAACAGCACCTCCACACCCTGCCCTTGTCCCCCCGTTAGCTCCATAATGCTCTGTATATACCTAGGCTGCCTTTGCCTTGAGGGGGTTTAATGAGGCATCCTCAGAGCATCCCAGGAGCAGAAGTTTCCAGGCTAAGCCTCAGATTCCCTTGCCTCCTCTCTTTAAGCTTTCCCTACTAACCCCAACTGGAGCAGGCATTGAGGAGGGTTCCCCATCATCTCTCATGTCAGCATCACTGGAAGCACACCAGGTCACTGCCGAACAAACAGGGGAGGGCTTGGATAAATGCTGCAACCGGTCCCCACACAGACACTGGAGATGCTATTTTGCACTCCCCCAGCACCGTTGCGCAATGTCTCTGCCTGCACTGAAAGGTCAAATCCCTGCTCCAGCACCTTCCCACCGCGCCAGGACCCAGAACAACCCCAGGCAGAGCTGTCTGCACCCTGAAACACCCTCTGTGGGTTGGGAAGAGGATGGGAAGTCCCCAGCGAGCTCGGTGAAGGGCAGGAGGGTCCCTGCAGGCTCAGACATGCTGTGCAGTCCTGTGTGTAACCTAGAGCAGCATCCATGGGGCATCCTCAGGGCAGGGTACGAGGGGTCCTGCCTGCACTGTACCTGCAGGACCTTCTCCTCATCATAAACCTTCTGCTTTGGGACTGCAGGGACAGGAGTTGCCTGGACCTCGCCAAGCAAGGCCACCTCCATCAGGAATGGTGATGTGCAAACATCAATTCCAGTGTGGCTCAAGAGGGGAGCACTGATGAGAAGGACCGATACCCAGAGAGGGTTGCGTGACAGCACCAGGGCCTGGACACGACCAGGACATGTAGACCTGCTTCCCATAAAACCCATCCCAGCTTTCTCACGAGGCATCTGTTTGCAGATGACAAGTGCTGACATTACAGGAGAGGCTTTGTCAGGGCAAGGAGGAAGCGTCTCTCACTCACCCCCTTTGCACGGGCTGGGGAGATGTTTGGTTCTGTGTGACTGTGGAATGTCACAGAATGAAACCTGAACTGGGAGCAATGGGGTGGAAAAGACAGATCTTGTACAGGAGAAATGCTCCTGCTTTTGTTTGAGGCGCTCCTGAGATCACCTTTCCCCTTTCCAACTTCTTTCCCATCACCCATAGAGATGCAGTGACTGGGGAGGTGCTTTGCTTGCTGCAATGCAACAGGCAATGAGCCTGCAACAGACACAGTGCCCAAGAAAAGGCCTTTCCTAAAGGGAAGGTCTTTAACAGTCAGAATACAAGTGCCTGGTTTGGGACACGACACCAACAGAGAGTAAAGAACGAGCTAAACTTTGGCTACTCAGGGGCTGGAAAGTGCTCAGATGCTGTGGCTCCCCATAATCCAGGGCACAATCCCAAGAAAAGAGCTCATGGAGGCAGGATTAAGCTGGAATTATTGGGAAATAATGGTTTGGACCAGAAGCAGTTTGTCCAGTGACAGCCTCATCCTCCCATCCCCTGCCTGTGATCATGATGGAACTGGGTGAGCTTTAAGGTCCATTCCAACCCAACCCTTCCACGATTCTATGACAACTTCATAGCTTTGCTGTGATCATCCCTTAATGGGCTTATTTGGGATGCTTTGGTGCTAGAAACTCACGGACAAGTATCAAAGCAGAGGAATAAAAACACTCTGTGTCTGAAGTGATTGAGTTAGGAAAAGGAAGATCAAAAGAGAGAACTCTGATGTTCATTGGTGTTAACCCCGAGTGCACAAATCATCCCAGGAACTTCAAAGGAAGAGGCCATCGAATGAAAGAGAAGCTGAAATGTGGTCGTGGAATAAGTAACCGAGATCTGTCTTGGCTGATGGGAGGAGGCAAATAAGCTTCAAAAGAGGCAGAGGAAAGCTGGAGAGGGGCTTGGGACCAGGGCCTGGAGGGCCAGGCCAAGGGAATGGCTTGAACCTGCCCAAAGAGGGGGGAGCCTGAGCTGAGCTCTGAGGCAGAAGCTGTTCCCTGGGAGGGTGCTGAGGCGCTGGCCCAGAGAAGCTGTGGCTGCCCCATCCCTGGCAGTGCTCAAGGCCAGGTTGGACAGAGCCTTGGGTGCCCTGGTTTAGTGTGAGGTGCCCCTGCCCATGGCAGGGGTTGGAATCGGATGACCTTAAGGTCCTNGAAGCTGTGGCCATCCCTGGCAGTGCTCAAGGCCAGGTTGGACAGAGCCTTGGGTGCCCTGGTTTAGTGTGAGGTGCCCCTGCCCATGGCAGGGGTTGGAATCGGATGACCTTAAGGTCCTTTCCAGCCCAAACCATTCTATGGTTCTCTGATTCATAACGCAGTAGGTGACAGTACCCCCAGAACTGTAACTGGCACAAGCAGTCACATTCTCCCAGGCACTCTCTGTCAGAGTCACTCATCCCTGTGCAAAGGCAAGCAGTGGAAGCAGAAATGAAGAATTATTGTGCACCAGGCAGCGCTTGGGCTTGTTTTGACAAGCAAGTTTTGACACTGGCCCAAGGTAAAACACATGTGAAAGGCAGTTACACAGGCTGGAGTATCAACTGAGTGCAATTCCACCTACGGAGCGTGTCCCAGCAGCTTCTGTAGCATTCCAAACCACAGCGTGATGCCTCCTCTTAAGGAGCTCTCTGGTTTGGATTACTCCTTGTGACACGCCAGTGAAGTGCTTGGGAAGGTCCTGAACTGTTTGGCAGCTTGGAGTGAACCCTGAAGCCCTCAGGAAGGCTCCAGTGGAATAACAACCCTGGTAGTAAACATGGAGTAAAGGACTGTCCCAGCAAGAGCCAGGGACAAGCATCCCCTGGACAAGCTGCAGGCAGGCAGAGGTTGGCTTGAAGTGACCTGTTCAGGCTGTAACAGGGTTTTCCCTGTCAGTTATCACCCAGGACTTCACAGAGCCAGGGTGTTTAGGGGATGGGAAGCATCTAAAACCCTTTTGGCCAGGGAAGAGATCTCAGGGAAATGGTCACACACGCTAAGGAGATGGACTGCTCATGGAATCATGGAGTTCTATGGGATTGGGTTGAAGGGACCTTAAAGCTCATCCAGTCCCAACCCTCTGCCATGGGCACGGACACCTTCCACTAGAGCAGCTTGCTCCAAGACATGTCCCTGCCTATGCAGAGGGATCAACACACAGGCACTACTCCAGTGCCCAGCAAGGAAACGATCACATCCATTAAGCTACTTGCACCACACTGGGTTTCACTGAGCCCAGCACACAAGGGCCTCTGACATGAGACATGAGGCAAAACCACAGCTCACAGCTGACTTTAGGATGCAGCCGTAAACATCACAACCACATCCACAGTCATGATCCCCACAGATGCAGCAGGTGGTGGTGATGGAGATGGGGGAACACGCACATGAATCCACAAGGTACTTGTGTGCAATACAACAAGGGGAATCCGCAGCCCTACCTCTTTCGGCATTTCCCGTGGGAAGAAGAAATAAGGCACTGCAGACAGGGCCACGAGGCTGGCTGCCACCAGGAAACCCAGCCACCAGGCTCCGACCCACCGCGGGTCCTTGTTCGTCAGCTGGACTTTGCCTGCAACACAGGTAGAGATATGGGTATTAAACCAAAGGGGAATGGAGGGATCCCGAAGAGATGGAGATGGGGATCCCAAATGTCGTCCTGCTCCAAAGCAATGGCTCCCAACCTGGGGAGCATCACTTTTGGGGGCTGAGCAGCCTTTGCACCCAAGTCATTCCGTGGTGCTGAATCACATTTCATTCCTCTTTATCAGCATTTTTAGTATCTGAAAACCCACTGAGCCCTTTGGATGGAGACAGCTGGGGCAGGGATGTCCTCGAGCTGGAAAGGCAAAGGAAAGCATCCCCATCACAGCCTTTTCAGATAAGGGATAACCATGTTGTGACAAAGCTTGGAAATACCCAAGGGGATTAAGTCATAATATCTGTCAATAGGACTTCCTTTCCCTATCCTTTTCTTTTCCTTTTCCTTTCCCTTTCCTTTCCTTTCCCTTTCCTTTTACTTTCCCTTTCTTTTCCTTTCCCTTTCTTTTCCCTTTTCTCCCCTTTGACTTCCCTTCAGAAAAATCCTTTATTAGGATGAAAATGGAGTTAACTCCAGTTCACTTTCAGCATCCAAGAGCACTGGTTTAGGTTTCTTTACAGTCTGGCTACCCATACAAGGACCTCATTCACAGCAGGACTCTGGTCCATCAGCCAGGGCCTGGTTTGCAGTTCAACCAACAGAATCCCTTCTTTAGAAAAGCTGGAATAGGGATTATATCCCTTCCTCTTCCCTCTCTTCCCCCATTTCATCCCATCCTCCTCTCCTGTCATCTGTGGGGAAGGTACTTGGCATTAATAACACAGAACATGCAGGAGCCAGGTTGCAAATTCACAACAGGGTGAGTGTGAACCAAGATCTGTTTGCACAGGAGAAGGGGATACCTGTGGTTAGGCACTAGCCACAAGCAACCCCAGGAACTGAATGCTCCCAGGAGCCTCTTTGTTCTCGGTGAGGTTTAACACAAGTGAGCTACCCTCACTGGGGGTACCAGCTCACTGGATTCAGCACAGCGGATGCGGCCGCGTCTCATCTCCCATCTATGGCAGGAGCAAGCGATGGGCCAAAGACACAGGATCATCTCCTCCCCACACGATGTGTTCAGCAAACTGGGGTTTAAAATCTCCCCCTGAATAAACACCAAGTTGTGCTTTTTCATAGTTAGATTAGATTAGATTAGATTAGGGAGTTAAATTAGATTTAGCATGAAGCAGCCACAGCTCGCTGGCTTGACCCAGTGGGGTGAAAACACCTTTAGGCTGAAGATAGCTCTAAAACTGGGTGTTCTCCAGTTCTGGCTACTTGGGCACATTTGTCATTCAAGGTCCAGCTGCAGAAGATGGACCAGAGCATCAGGGTGTGCAGGCAAACAGCAAACCCTCATTCCATTGCTTCATCAGGTGAGGCAGGTGAGACAAGACTCCAGATACCTCTCCACAGTTCACCCACTGAAGAGGATGGATAGCTGCAGCAATAACACTAATAGGAGGAGGCAGCTCAAGACTAGAGTGTGCTGCAAACATCATATATGCATATAGTGACAAAGTCCAGGGCAAAAAACAACTGGTGAAGGCAGTGAGCAGGAGTGAACCAGAGGGCCTGAAAAGGAGACAAAGCTCCTCAATGCATCTGTATTATCAATACATACTGCTCATCCAGGTCCAGACCCAACACTCTATCTCCCCTCTGGCAGGTTAAAGCCATTCCCCTTGTCCCATCCCTACAGGCCCTTGTCCAAAGCCCCTCTCCAGCTCCCTTTAGACGCCCTGGTTGCACCCTCACCCACAGAGGGTCAGGATGCCCAGAGAGCGGCTGGCTCAGTACATGGGATGCAGCGTAAAGGATGCTGCTGGGTCTCCATTTGCTCACCTCCAGTGACTTTGTCAATGTCCACGTAGAAGCGCAGCATGGCAGAGCCCAGCATGAAGGCCACCCCTGGCCCGATCACAGTCACAGAGAACAAGATGCCTGCAGAGGGATGAGAGCAGAGAGGGAATATTGAGGCAGGGTAGGGCTGGGCCAAGGCCCACCACATCCCCCTCCAGCACAGCTGCTCCCTGGCAGCTTTCCTATCTCACATCATCCAAAGGGCAACAGCCCCGTGCTTCCCATGTTCCCTTCACAGGAAAGGTTTTGCAAAACTCAGACCCTTCCTTCCCCTTTTCTGCAGCTTCCTAGTAAGACTGAAATACAGCCGGGAACAAGATGTGCCCCTTGGCAAGGGAAATGCAATGTGTTTTACGAGGTTGAGGAGATAGAAGTTATCAGCAAACTCTCCCTTAGGAATTACTGATAAAAACCACAAATGCATACGAGATCCCACTGGTAACAGATGAGCCCTTCAAATCTGGTTCAGAGGTTTGGAGCATGGACCAGAGCAAACTCCAATGTAGTACTCCCGGTTTCTTGATGGTCATCACCTGGTTTTCAGCCACCCTTGTTATCCAATTCAGCTAGGAAAGGGCTAGAAAGACCTGCAAAGACCATCCCAGCACCCCTGAGCCGTCTCTTTCAGACACCCAAGCAATTCTCCAGCACCCCCTCTGCTGAAGGATACTTGCCCACTTCCTTAGGTGCTTGATCCTGCCTAGTTAGCTTCCTATGATTTTCCCTATATCTGACCAAAGTCTTCATTGCTGCATCTTAACCTCATAGCTGCTGCAAACAACAGAGACCAGGTTATTCCTCTTCTCCGTGCTGAAGCCTTTCTGGAGGAAGACATGGTTATGATGTTCCTTTCCAGCTTATCACTCCATCGTGTTCCCTGAACCACGTTTTCCAGCACTCCTGGTCTCTGCAGCTTGTACAAGCTTGAAGCAGATGAACTGTTTCTGCAGGAACCTTCTAGCACCGGGCAGAGCAAAAGGGACACAGCAACCTCTGCTCTCATTAACAGCAATTAGCACCTAATTATCAA
Source organism: Agapornis roseicollis (assembly GCA_002631895.1). Taxonomy (NCBI): domain Eukaryota; kingdom Metazoa; phylum Chordata; class Aves; order Psittaciformes; family Psittacidae; genus Agapornis; species Agapornis roseicollis. The sequence continues at coordinate 24,234 of NDXB01001393.1, forward strand.
CCTCATTCTGATTTGCCCTCTTCATCATAAAAGCATCCAATGGGTTGAAGGGACCTTAAAGCACCTCCAGCCCCAACCCCTGCTCCCACGGGCAGGGACCCCTTCCACTGGAGCAGCTTGCTCCAAGCGCCTGTGTCCAACCTGGCCTTGAGCACTGCCAGGGATGGGGCAGCCAGAGCGGCCCTCAGCAGCTCCAGCCTTACCCAGGTAGAGCGGGGAGTTCCTCTCACTGGCGAAGTCGTCGATGTAGGAGATGCCGAAGGGCTGGATGGGGACGCCACCGATGCCCAGCAGCGCCTGGGCGATGAACATGACGAGGAGAACCTCGTGGTTCTCCCTGGCAGCATGGGGGGTGCAGCCGGCATCACTGGTGTTCCCCTGGGAGCCCTGGAGCCCGGGCTGGCACAGGTCCGTGGTGTTGCTGAACATGCCTGTGATGAGAAGGGAAGCAGGACTAAGGAGCTCTGTATGGAGAAAGAGCTTCCCTGGGATAGCAGCAAGCACATAGATACAGAAACATGGAATCGTGGAATGGGTTGGGATGAAGGGACCTTGAAGCTCATCCATTCCAACCCCTGCCATCGGCAGGGACCCCTTCCACTGGAGCTGCTTGCTCCAAGCCCCTGTGTCCAACCTGGCCTTGAGCACTGCCAGGGATGGAAATGAGAACTCATTTCCTCAGAAAGGGATGTCAAAGTGAAAGTGCTGATTCCAGCACCTTCATCTTCCTTAAACCCCTGGGGAAGGGCAGTGGTGTTTACAGCAGGATTGCCATGGTTATACTGTATTTACATGCAGCCCTGAGTGCTCACACAGCACCTGCACCAACGCTACTGCAAAGCATGGCTCATGGTTTCCATACTGCCCTTAGCTCCTGACCCCGGTTGGTTTGCAGCCATGAATTAGTCACCCATTAAGTCACCCATTAAGGCTTTGGTGGCTGCAGCTCAGCTCTAATGAGACAGAGGAAAGCTGGTCAGTGGAGGCTTCGGGAAGGTCTGCTGGGGCTTCACAGCAAGCTTTAGGAAGGTAACAAGGCAGTGGCTGTCTCCTCTCTTTCCTTTCTCATTCCTTCACTTTATTTCAGGGAGAATACCCCAAATCCATGGCCTGTTCCTCCATGAGTGATTTAGAGCTGCACGTTTCTCACGGGAGGTTGATTCTCTGCTGGGGTCTAGAGCCTGAAAGCATTCACAGAATCATGGAATGGTTTAGGTTGGAAGGGACCTTAAAGCTCCTCCAGCTCCAACCCCTGCTCCCACGGGCAGGGACCCCTTCCACTGGAGCACCTTGCTCCAAGCCCCTGTGTCCAACCTGGCCTTGAGCACTGCCAGGGATGGGGCAGCCACAGCTTCTCTGGGCCATCACCCTGGGCCAGCGCCTCAGCACCCTCATAGTAAAGAATCGCTTCCTTATATCCAACCTTAATCTCCCTTGGTACAGTTTGAACCCAAGACAGCTCAGCTAGATTGGGGGTGCCAGGTGAGATGCCCCCCAGGCAGAAGTTAGGTGTGAAACCAACACTCACCCATAGCAGACAGCCCTGTTTCACCCCCAAAGCTGCCCTATCAGGTTGAGACAAGCTCCTTCCCACACTTCCTGTTTCATGAGACTTTATCTTATCTACGTTAGGACAATAAGGGAGGAATTCATATGCATGAGGACAACCCAGTTCAACTCATGGAAGATGAGAGCCCCAAAGGCTAGAGAAGACCTTCCCGGTACCCAGGGTTTGCCTGCTGTGTGGATGTGCAGAAGGCAAAGAGAAACAGAGGAACAGCCTATGTTCTGATTCTTTTCATGCCTTTTCCACGGTTCCAGTTATCCCTGGCTCTGCTTTCCACCATCCACCGCCTCTTAGGACTGAGGTGATTTCAATCCCAGCCAATCCAGATTCCTTGAGGACAAACCTCCAGTTTGCAGCTCCCAACCCCTTCAGGGAAGGTCTCATTTTTTACTGTCCCAAGAGGCATAAGATAAGTTCCTAGAGTACCTACTGGCAACGGACTGGTCATACTTGTAGGGTCCCGTTATGAAGTGGGGCAGAGACATGAGGAACCCAGCCAGGGAGACGAGGATGGCACCGCAGCCGATGAAGCGAGGTCTGTGCACCCGGCTCCCGAAGTAGCTGATGAAGATGATGAGCAGCGTGTTCCCAACCTGCAGCAGGACACACAGACCAAGGCGTCTCACCGGGGAGCGACAGGAGCGTGGGGAGAGCATTGGCCGGGAGAAGCAAGCTGGTTTTCACCTCATTGAAGGACGCCAGCAGCCCCGACGTCTGGCTGGAGAGGCCGTAGCGTCGCTCGATGGTGGAGATGGAGCTCTTCAGATACCCAGAGACCAGGAGCTGGGAGAGCTGCAGAAACCCATGGCAGAAAACAAAGAACTGCCAAGACAAAAAGAGAGCACCCAGCACGGTTACTGTGAGCTCCAACACACCCCAAGGCAGCTCCTACACAAAGGCATAAACCTTTCCCCATGAGCCTTGGCATTACCCACCATCAATGGTCTTCTGAAAGGAAGGCATGGCCACGAAGCAGCCCTCTGCCAGCAAGGACCGCAGGGTCAGCGTTTGCGAGGAGGGAGCTGTTTCTGCAGCTGGAAGTGGCTTTGACAAACATCACTTCACTTGGGATGCTCCAAGTTTGTGTTGGCTTCAACAGCTCCAACAGCGGAACCGGGACATTGCACAATGCTGCTGCTCCTGTCCAGCCCGAGGCAAACAGCCATTCCCAGTGCTGGCAGCAGCTCTTCTGGGATGGGAGTGAGCCCTTCCACACACAGCAGCAAACAGCTTTGGACTTGCTGGTTTCCTTTCCTTCTTGGGAAGCTCCGGATCCCAAGGGCATGTCTCCTTTGGGAAAACGTGATGGTTCTGTTCTATTTCTAGGAGGAAATCGTGCCAAAGACCATCACCTCCCAGAAAAACATCTGACCTCATCTCTTGCAGGGTTTGGGATGTGCTCAGCTGCCCAGGAAAACACATGGCTGGAGCTGCCCCACCATTACCAAGAGCAGCATCCATCTTCCTGCTCCTCACACAACAGCATTTGGCAGGTGCTAAATGAACTGCCCCAATAGGGACAGAGACCTACCCCAATGCTAGCCCTTCACCCAGAGCCCTGAAAAGCACTAGCAAAGGCAAGGAGCTGGCAAACCATCCCCTCTCCTGCTGCTCCTTGGCTCATTCACAGGCATCCTTTCAGTCCCACAATGAGTTAAAACAAACTAAGCATCACAAATAGCCACATGCCCCAAGGAAATGGATGGCTCATAGAATCATGGAATCACAGTGTGGTTTGGGATGAAGGGAGCTGAAAACCCCTCCAGCTCCAACCCCTGCCATGGGCAGGGACCCCTTCCATAGAGCAGCTTGCTCCAAGCCCCTGGGTCCAACCTGGCCTTGAGCACTGCCAGGGATGGGGCAGCCACAGCTTCTCTGGGCCATCACCCTGGGCCAGCGCCTCAGCACCCTCCCAGGGAACAGCTTCTGCCTCAGAGCTCAGCTCAGGCTCCCCCCTCTTTGGGCAGGTTCAAGCCATTGCCCTTGGCCTGGCCCTACAGGCCCTTGTCCCAAGCCCCTCTCCAGGTTCCCTGCAGCCCCTTTAGGCCCTGGAGCTGCTCTCAGGGCTCCCCAGAGCCCAGCAGAGGGGCAGGATGCCCTCCCTGAGCTGCTGCTCCCGCTCTGGGGTGCAGCCCTCTCGCTGCACTGGGTGTCCTGGGTCCTTGCAGAGCTGCTGCCCTCAGCTTTGGATACAAGCCCAGATCCACAGGCACTGCTCTTGGCAGACCTGCTCCCAGTCCCTGGCCAGGGCAGGGCATTGCTCTGGCTCTCTGTGTTCTGCAGCCAGCTCCCATCAGGGAGCAGTTTCACCCAGGGGAGCTGCTCAGCCTGGCCTGGGTTCCTGCTGTGTTTCATTCTGATTCAGGGCTGCCAAACTGGACGGCTCTGTAAGCACAGGAACAGTTTACAGCACAAAGAGGAGGGTGAAGCTCCCTTGGCTCCCTCAGAGCTGGTGCACAGGAGTACGGGTACCACCACCACAAGTGATGCGTTGGCATCATGCAAAGCAGGATGCCAGCCAGGACCTTCCCCCTTCCAGTCTCATGTCACAACCTATGTTTGGACTTGGAAAACGTCACCCAGCAAAAGGGAAGCTTTCCCAGAGCCAGCTTTGCTCAAACTCCTGCATTCCTGCAGGACACGCTGCCTGTTCCCAGCCACTGCTTCCTGAATACACGAGTTCAGCTGGGAATTCCAAACCTAGATTCGTATTTTACCCAGGCACTCATAGCACACAGCCCAATGGGTATCAGGATCTTCATGGCATGATGGTTTACATCAGCTGCCCACCACTGCTACCCCCTCCATCCTCTTCAGCTCAGGAGGTCAAAATGGGTTGGGACTGGGAATCTGGTGTTTTCTTCTCCCCTAGATTGGCACTTTAAAGCACTAAATCCCTGCAAAGGACTCGCAGTGGCTTGGTGTCGGCCCCGGGCGAGGACCCCAGCTCTGGCTCCAAGAGCTGCGTGCTGTTTGCCATCAGATCACAGCACGGCTGCTGCTCTGCCAGGGGAGGAAGGAGCAGACTCATGGACTCCAGATCTGCTGGAGAGCTCTGTGTGCTCTGGCTGCACACACGATGCTGGGCTTGTCCCGCAGCACAGAGCCGCTTGTTTACATCCCTGTCTCTGCTCGGGACACCTGGCTCTTGACCTGGATGGGCAGGAAAGATGCTTTTCAGGCCTGGAAGAAGACACCACCACTGACACCAGCATGAGAGCTCTGAGGACCAAGGGCTGCAGGGCATAAGCTCAGCTCTGGCTCAGAGCCCCAGGCACCTCCACGTTGCCAGAGGTCATACGGACACGCACAACCACGGTGAACTTCTGGCCCAGGAGGTCTCAGCCTGCTTTCATCTGAGCCTTTCCTGTGAGCAGAGCCTGCTCCTTCCTGCTCCCAGCACGAGGAGGGGGAAGCAGCAAACAGCAGGGTTGTTATGAGTGAAGGCAACACATTAAAATCGCATTACAGGGGCTCATCAGCTCCCAGGAAACAACCCTCCCAACCTAGAGCATCCCTGCCCACCCTCCCAATGCACAGGCTGTGGGTCCTGTCCACTCACAAACCTAGTGCAGGCTTGGAAGAGGAGTGTGACACCCAGAGCCCTGATTCAGGTCCTCTCCACTCTAATGCAAGCTTAGTTTTGGCCGAGTCCCAAAGGATGAGACTATACTTGCAAACAAAACAGGCCAGGGTCCATTCTCTGATAGCAAGGTCAGTGGGAAGGGAACAGGTTGCACCCATCCTACCAGACTCACTGAGCCTTCAAAACAGGGTGGTTTCACCCCAAACACATGCTCGGAATGGTCCTGCTCTTCAGATCACAGACTCACAGAAGGGTTCAGGTTGGAAGAGACCTTAAAGCTCATCCAGCTCCAATGTCTGCCTCAGAGCTCAGCTCAGTCTCCCCTTGGGCAGGTTCAAGCCATTCCCCTTGGCCTGGCCCTACAGGCCCTTGTCCAAAGCCCATCTCCAGGCTCCCTGTAGGTCCCCTTTAAGTACTGGAAGCTGCTCTAAGGAGGCCACACCACGATGCTCATCACCAGAGGGTTTTGGTTTCCTCTGCTGCCTGCAGCAATGCTCATCCAGACCAAAACCCTGCGCTGGAAGGAGGACCCTGCACTTTCTGCATCCCATAGAGCACCACAACCTGTGTCCCTGCAGTCTGCTTGGGTTTGGAGATGCCATCCACACCACAGGTCCTGGGGAAGGAGCAATAGGGTCATCCCTATTGCTCATGCAAAAGCCAGGGTCAACGCAAGGGTATGAGGACATCACTGGTGCTGGGGCATCCGGAGGGGATTGAAGCAGCTTAAGGAAATTGGAGGTGGACACCAGGAGTCCTGGGCAACACCAGGAGCCCTGGGTAACACCAGGAGTCCTGGGCAACACCAGGAGCCCTGGGCAACACCAGGAGCCCTGGGTAACACCAGGAGTCCTGGGCAACACCAGGAGCCCTGGGCAACACCAGGAGCCCTGGGCAACACCAGGAGCCCTGGGTAACACCAGGAGTCCTGGGCAACACCAGGAGCCCTGGGCAACACCAGGAGCCCTGGGCAACACCAGGAGCTGGTGGGGTGGTTAAAAAGAGCCCTGCAGGAACCCTCAGGCGTGCACCAAGTCCCACGGAGGCAGCAGGGATGAGGAAAGGGCTGCAAAGGCATCCAAGAGCAGGATGAAAGGAAGGGAAGGAAATACCCAGGGGCTGCTCAGCATCCGCTGAAGATGAAGCCATCGATAGCAGGTTCTAATTAAACACTTCCATCTCTCCCCTTCAGCATTTGCCTTTTATACAATGAGTGCTAAAACCCCAGCACGAGAGGAGCCAACATTTAACACGTTGCACTGCGTGTGTTGAAAGAGCAAAGACCAAGAGGTTTATAAGAGACCTCGATGAGATGCCCTCATGGTAACTGCAGTCGATGCTGCACGAAGGGTTTTAGGCACAGAACCCCAGAGAAAGCAAGGGAACCTTCAAAGTCAAAATCAAGATGGGAACGATTGAGAAGGAAGAAACAAAGAGGAACGCAAAGACCATTGCTCTCCGACTTCCACAGGGATCCCAAGTCAACGGATTGTGGGAAACCACATCGAAAAACCCTGCTCTTTTGCAGGATCTTGCAGTTTGTGTGTTCCCCATTTCCCCGTGGTGGAGATTCACTTTCCTAACGCAGCCAAATGAACGGCCTTGCAGTTAAAGCCCTGTAAGTCTCCTGCTTGCTCCTCAGGAAGTCCTTGTGGACAACCACGCTCACCACAGGGCAGTTTTAGGCTGGGAAATACTTTCATGGTGAGACACAGAGAGCTGGTAATTGCTCGTGTGTGATTCCCAGTGTGCCCCATTGCAATGGGGTGATGGTGATGGGTGGTCGAGCCCCAGCAGTGCATCTATCACAGGGATCCTATGGGACCTCCCATAGTATTTGGGCCATGGTATTTGAAGGATGGTGTTTGGTCTAGGGCTGACCACACAGTCTCAGATGCCATCCTATGCCTTTCCCAGCTGGATACGGGACATAGCCCATGTCACAGGGCAGGCTTATCCTCTGTGTCACCTTTCCATGCCACCTGGTGACTTCTCCCAAGCACTTGAGGCTTGGGTCCCTTCATGCCTGGACTCGGACTCATGAGATCAGCCAGCCTGGATCTGATGGGTTATCCCAGGAGAGGGTCTGAGGGTGACCTGGGTCTGCAGACACCAGCCCTTTCCCAAGGCCTGGATACTGGCAGCAGGATGCACCCACAGGAAGCCAGGAGCAGCCCCAAGCCCAGCTCTGTCCCACGAATGGCTCAGCCGTGCTCCTAACACCTCCCTGCTACATCAGTCAAACTGGACCAACCCAGAGAATCCAAACAGGCGCTGGTGCAGCTGAGGAGGAAGGAAGGGAGAGGTTCATTAATGGCTTACATCAATAAACACCTGGGAGGCGTTGTTATAAGAGCCTGCTCGGGCTCTGTGTTGACATCACTCCCACCACAGCAACTAGAGCAGAAGCAGAGGATGCTTGGTACCAGGGTACCTCCACCACAGACAAGCCCTTGCAGTGCCAGAAGAGCCACCTTCCTCCTCTGGGGATGTGCCTCCACCACCGACCACCATGGAGAGTGCCTGAGGTGTTCCCAGAGGGAAGAGCAGCATCCCTGCCACGTCTTTGCTGAGGTGCCTTCACCCATAGACAATGATGTCCCAACCCAGTGTCTGCATCCTCCACAGTCAGCCCTGGGATGGGTGCATCTCCCCTCTGCCACACACTGAAGGAGGAGTTTCTCTGCTATCATTTATTTTTGGAGGAATTCATTGATTTGCTGCTTTTCTCTATGTTTATAAATACATTAAATATATTTAATATATTAAATTAGTTATATAAAATTATTATTAAAGGTAATTTATTATTTCTATTCTAATTATATTTAATTATATTATGTCTATTAAAATATATATTATCTCTATTTATATCGATAAAATACATGTTTTCTCTACATATTTCAAACTGTATCTTTGCAGGCTATGTCCTAGCAAGCCTTGTCTCTTGTCAGTGACTTGTTGCTGCTCCCACTCCATATGTGTAAGAGAACAGAGTGAGGTACTCAATCCTCAGCAGCCCATAAGTCGCAGGCCTGGGGATTAGACCCCACCGTCTCCTCTCTTGGTGCTCTGCAAGCATCTTACAAAGCCTCCAGCATGTTTCTGTGTTGATGGTGCAGTTTGGCAACAAACCCTCCATGTAAGGGCTCTGAAAGCCGCACGCTCCTGCCCCGTTGCCACAGGGAAGTCCCCATCACGCTGCTCCCATGTGTTTGGGAGACTTCTGCTGCTATTTTAAGGAAGGGGTTTGTGTCTCAGCACAGGATAATAGCCTGTGCATTGGGCTGTGCTTACAGAGAGGGGAAAAGGGGTGCACAGTGAATCAGCTTGGTCCAGTTTAACCCAAACCAGTTGCATGTAATTGGGCACAAGGCCTTTGCCACTGTGCAGATCCACTGGTAATAAAGGCTTGGGGCAGGGAAAGCTCTGGTTTGCTCTTGAACAAAGCACAGAGCAGAGAACATCAAGGGCTGAAGCTGCCACTGGGGGTGAACGTCTATGATTAAGGTCATAGAATCATGGAATGGGTTGGGATGAAGGGACCTTAAAGCTCCTCCAGCTCCAACCCCTGCTCCCACGGGCAGGGACCCCTTCCATGGAGCAGCTTGCTCCAAGCCCCTGGGTCCAACCTGGCCTTGAGCACTGCCAGGGATGGGGCAGCCACAGCTTCTCTGGGCCATCACCCTGGGCCAGCGCCTCAGCACCCTCCCAGGGAACAGCTTCTGCCTCAGAGCTCAGCTCAGGCTCCCCCCTCTTTGGGCAGGTTCAAGCCATTGCCCTTGGCCTGGCCCTCCAGGCCCTTGTCCCAAGCCCCTTTCTCTCCAGGTTCCCTGCAGCCCCTTTAGGCCCTGGAGCTGCTCTNGGGCCAGCGCCTCAGCACCCTCCCAGGGAACAGCTTCTGCCTCAGAGCTCAGCTCAGGCTCCCCCCGGGCAGGTTCAAGCCATTGCCCTTGGCCTGGCCCTCCAGGCCCTTGTCCCAAGCCCCTTTCTCTCCAGGTTCCCTGCAGCCCCTTTAGGCCCTGGAGCTGCTCTAAGCCCAGAGCTGGGTGCAGAACTGCCTCAGAGCACGGTAGAGGGAGACGTTATTGGGCACATCCTCAAGGTGCTGGATGGCAACAGGCAGGGTTTGGCAGGGATGGGAAGCACGTGTCCATGGGATCATAGCACCCCTGTGGGGACACTCACCTCCCCAGGCATGCCCCTACCAAGAGGGGCTTCATCTGCCTCATCAACAGCACGATGCCTGAAAACGTGCACCTCAGACCAGCCAGCAGTGACCACACCAGCAACCACGGTCTTCAGTGTCCAGGTGCCTTTCAGGCCTCCAGATATCCCAGTTTTATTGGACAAAACCTCTTCCTATTGACTGTAGTGGATCACGCTATGGATTATGCTTTGCTGCCAAACAATGAATCACTCCCAGCCTCCTTCCCCTTCATCTGCAGATGAGCTGTTACCATAATAACCACATAGTCTTTCCAAAAGGGTTCCTAGCCCTGCAGCAGTCTCCATCAGAGGATCCCAAAGTATTTCTCCATGTCTTTGCATAAGCAGCTTTTCCCAGACTCATGCATCCAGCATTGGATGCTTTAATTCTCCTTGAGGCCAAGACAAGATGTTGGACTGCAATGAAAGGAGCAGCACACCTGATTTAACCTGCTCTGATGGGCTATAGGCATTCATGCCCAGTACCTCTAAAAGCCCAGGGACCATCAGGCCCAGGATCATTCCCAGAAGGACAGCCCCTCAGCTGCATTTTGACACATGGCAGCCAGTTTCCATGCCACATTCCCTCTCTCTGGAGACACATCTATATATATAAACTGCAGCGCTGTGATTTCTGGTCCTCCAGCCACGTCAAGGCCATAAACCACATTGTGCAATGGGTTTGTGCTTCTGCAATAACAATTCAAACCCTGGCCTTGAAGTGATGTTTTCCAAGGAAGTCATTTAGAAACCGGACACGGTGACCTAACTTCTTGAAAGCAAAAAATACCAGCCCAGAAAAGCACCCAAAAAGAAAGGAGATTGGGGAAAACATCCTGTGCTGAGTGCAGCAGTGTGCCCACTGACATGCATGGCCAGGGCAGCTCTGCCTCAGGGCTGGAAACAGGTCCTGCAGCAGTTTCAATGTGAAGGAGAGCATTGGAAAGGAGGATCTGCTCTCCTTGGCCATGGGCTGTAGCCAGGATAAGGCCTGGCCAAGGCATCACTGAGGTTGCTGTGATTGCAATGATCCCTGCAGCTTCCTGCAATGCTGCTGTGACCTAGAAAGATCCATCGGGATCTCCCTGCTGAGCTTCCCAAGCAGGAACCCAGCAGTGGGTGTCCATCAGGAGCAGGGCTGGTCTCCACCAAAACCTCTGCCCTTCTCAGGGTAGGCTCCAGAACAGCCATAAGCAATAGGAGACATGGGCATTGCCCTGCCCAGGTCTGCCCTTAAATACCCCCCCACCCGCTAAGAGTTTCCTCTGCATCTTCCTTCAGGTACCTTTGCTCAGCAAAGGAGATGCTGATCCTGCTCACAGACCAAGCTGACTGCACCTCGGCAGCTTTGATCTCTGAAGTTTCAACCCTTTTAGAACATCTCCACAAGGAAAAAATCAATGGGGTTTCTTTTAAAGCCCATCTTGCTGATGACTGAGAAGAGAACTGCTGAGCGGATGGAGAAGGGGATGGGGGTGAACCCTCAGGGCTGCAGGGCACCCTCAGCTCTGCCTCCAGCCTCTGCAGCTCTGGGAGCCCTCTGCCTTGGAGACTTTGTTATAGACTGGCTCTGGCTTATCATAGAATCATGGAATGGTTTGGGTTGAAGGGACCTTAAAGCTCAACCAGCTCCAGCCCCTGCCATGGGCAGGGACCCCTTCCACTGGAGCAGCTTGCTCCAAGCCCTTGTGTCCAACCTGGCCTTGAGCACTGCCAGGGATGGGGCAGCCACAGCTTCTCTGGGCCATCCCCCTGGGCCAGCGCCTCAGCACCCTCACAGGGAACAGCTTCTGCCTTATCCCCAACCTGAACCTCCAGTTTTGGTCTGAACCCATCACCCCTTGTCCTGTCACTGCAGTCCCTGATGAAGAGTCCCTCCCCAGCATCCCTATAGGCCCCCTTCACACACTGAAGCTGCTCTGAGGTCTCCACGCAGCTTCTCTTCTCCAGCCTCAACAGCCCCAATGTTCTCAGCCTGGCTCCATACAGGAGCTGCTCCAACCCCAGAGCATCCTCATGGCTTCGTCTGCAGAAAGGCAAACTCCTCTTTACAAGGGAATTTCCTCTGTAATACAAGGAGGTGTCACAGAAAGCAGGAGGTGTTTACCTTGATACTGAGAAATGGGCTCCTGCAGAGTGTTCTCCGGGACCGCTCCATGCAGCTGCTCTTGGTGCTGGTACTCGTCATCCTGTCAGCACAGCTCTGTCTGCCTGCCAAAAGAAACCATTCAGCACAAGAATAAGTCGCTCTGCCCGAATCCGCCTTGCTCAGCACAGCAGAGCCCTGTTGTGCTTTGTGAGCACCCACACAGCAGCACATGGTCCTCATAAGCAATTAGTGATTATTCCCAGCTTTCATTTTCTCCTTGCACTTGGCATCTGCAAAGCAGCAGTTGGTGCAAAACACCGATGGGACTGCTGAGAGGTTAAACACTGTTTGACGTGTGCGAGGACAACAGGGTTTGAGCATTGAAACCTGGAGAGGGGCTTGGGCCAAGGGCCTGGAGGGCCAGGCCAAGGGCAATGGCTTGAACCTGCCCCAGGGGAGCCTGAGCTGAGCTCGGAGGCAGAAGCTGTTCCCTGGGAGGGTGCTGAGGCGCTGGCCCAGGGTGATGGCCCAGAGAAGCTGTGGCTGCCCCATCCCTGGCAGTGCTCAAGGCCAGGTTGGACCCAGGGGCTTGGAGCAAGCTGCTCCAGGGGAAGGGGTCCCTGCCCGTGGGAGCAGGGGTTGGGACTGGAGGAGCTTTAAGGTCCCTTCCACCCAAACAGGTCTGAGCCTGTTATTCCTCCCTGGGTGAGCTCTGTTTGCCATCCTTATCAGTGCCTGGTGAAGGGCAGAGAGCACCTCAGTCTCCTGCAGGAGATACCAGACTGGGAGGAGCAACTGATGGAGCCAACGGTTGTGCTGCCGTCCAGAGGGACCTCAATGGAGATCCTCATGGAGTCCAACCGGGACAAGGGCAAAGTCCTGCCCCTGGGGAGGCACCAGCACGGTCCTTTGGCCAACCAGCTCTGTAGGGAAGGAGCTAGGGTTGAACAGAAGCCAGCAGGGAGAGCCAGCTGGGCTGCATTAGCAGGTGGATTGCCTTCATCTCCCTCCAACCTCAGTCATTCCATGATCCTGTAATCAGGATTCCATAGGGCAAAGTGAGCAATTTTTGTTGTCCCAAGCTATAGGACTCTATTTGCTGTGATCAAACCCTTTATATCCTTCAATCACACGATGCATCTTGGGGTTTTTTGTCTGTTACCAACCACACACCTATATCACCCATGTAAATTAGTAAACAGATCTGCAGACCCCCCTATTCCCACCCTGAACCCTGGCTGCAAAGAGCATCCTAAGGGCTTCATATAGTGCCTGGGGCAGGCTCTGGTCTCCACTGTGCTGGTGCAAACCTCCTTGAGCCTTATTCTCTTTCCCATGGGACTCTACTGTCCCATAGCAGCTCCTTTGACGTGGGTAGATACAGCTGAGACCAGGACCCAGGCTCTGCACAAGGGCCTGTAGGGCCAGGCCAAGGGGAATGGCTTGAGCCTGCCCAAGGGGAGACTGAGCTGAGCTCTTAGGCAGAAGCTCTTCCCTGGGAGGGTGCTCTATATGAGCTCTATATAAGCTGTCTCAGCTTCCCAGGTCCATTTGCAATATGCATCACATGGTGACACTGTAGTTGAAGTTGATGCTATGGAGGGAGGAAAATACCCATGGCATTGGAGAGATGGGGAAAGGGGTTCAGAGGAAAGCCCCATCTGAGCATTAGCTCAGCCCTTGGACGGTGCTGGAGCAGCCTTGTGCTAAGTGTGAAGGATCTGCCCAGGCATGAAGATCTCACCAAGGTGATGCCAAGCTCATCAGCTATGGCTGAGGTCACATTTGCTGCTGTACATCCTCATGGGATGTACCTGGTATCTGCTCCCAAGGCTGATGGTTGCAAGGGGCATGGTGTGCAAGAAGTGACACCAAGCAGCTTTGGAGGTGCTGGCTGGCCAAACTGCCTTCCCAATAGACAACCATTACTCTGCCTGTCTGAGCGTGGGTTTGGGGTCTTCCCTGCAGGCTCAGAGGCAGAAGAAGGGCTCAGCAAGCTCTTCTGCACCCCTCCATACACTGGGTCTCTGATGGAGGGTGCTGAGGCGCTGGCACAGGGTGCCCAGAGAAGCTGTGGCTGCCCCATCCCTGGCAGGGGATTGGAACTGGAAGAGCTTTAAGGCCCCTTCAACCCAAACCATCCCCTGTTTCTATGACCAAAGCCATCCTTTTCTGGCCGCTCGTTTCCACCCCTGGTGTTTTCTCAGCTCTGGAAGGTCCCTCCTGCCTAAATTTAAGCATCCAAAGGAACGTAAATCCATGGGAATCCTCCATCCCGCTCCCTGCACCGCTGACCTGAGCTCCCTCCTCCCCTCTCACCAGCTACATCTGTGGCAGGAATGATGTTCGGGAGGATGATGCCTTTGTTGGGCTCTAGTAGCAGGCTTCCTGCTCAGGAAGCTGCATTGTTTGGAGGCATGTTAAACCCATTAGGCTTGTTGTTGAGCGCACTCTAATCGATGTTTCCATCTCAATGGCATCTCCAGGGCTCTACAGCAAATGGGGTGAAAGGCTTTGCATTATTGAGTCCTTCCATTTCCCCCCTCATGAAAGCAAAGGAGCAAGCACCACAAATTAACAAGTGGATATTCGAGCACGAGGAGACTCAACAGTGGCATTTATACAAGCACTGAGTGCAGTGCACAGGGGAGGTAAATCCAGGAGGGGAACCTGTGCTGCTGAGTTAGAATCCCTACATCATCCTCTGCAAGCAGCAATCGCTGCCCTCAGCCCCATTGCCAGAGCCAAGATATTGCTGCAACAAAATCCAGGCTGGGATCAATACGGTAAATTCAATTGTGAGTTAAAGCATCTGAGAAGCTGCCCTGCACCTCGGGAGGGTTGAGCAGAGCAGGAGCTAAAGCACCGGCCTGTCTCCAGACCAGATTGCCTGTCTCCAGGAGCAGAGCTGGGATGAATCATTTACAGCCCCTGAGGTTGCTGCTGGAGCCTCTGGAACGCTCAGGGGAGACACAGGGGAAAGAAGAAGGGTGCCAGGGTGGTAAGAGAGGAAGCAGAAGGAGTCTGAGCCTGGATTTGCGGGGATGGGAATGGCCATAGGCTTAGTGCCCTTCTTTCCCTGGTTATCCATATGAATGCCATTGCCGCCTCACCAAAGATGCACTCAAGGAGACCTGCAAACCTCAAACCCTGTGGTCTGTAGAGTGCTTTGGTCCCTTTGCCCATGTGTTTGAGGCCCCGCTTTAAATGTGCACATCCTTTAACCCTTCTGGGTGTCCAGGGAGCTGCTGTACATGGAATTAGAGAATCAGATCATAGAACAGACTGGATTGTGTTGAAGGGACCTTAAAGCTCATCCAGTCCCAACCTCTTGCCGTGGGCAGGGACACCTTCCACTACTGCAAGTCACTACAAGCCTGGCATCCGATTAATCCAGCCTCTTCCCTAATCAGCTTCCATAGTCTTCCCAGTAGGAGAAAATGATAGAGAGCGCTGGCAGAGCTGTTTTCACTAACGCAGGAGACTCCGAGAGCTGAGGAATAGTCACTTTTGGAATGCCATCCCTTGTTCTGGAGAGCCTGACCCAGCCCCACTCCCAGCCCAGCCCTGCGGGACTGGGACCAACAGATCCCAACCTCCATTCCAGAGCAAGCTGCTTCCCATCTCCGTGCCTCAGTTTCCCCAGGAACAGGCCAGGGCATAGACACCACCTGCCCCTATAATGGGGAGCAGTGGATAAACTGGGACAGGCAAAGGCTGTGAATGGGGCAGCAGGGGCTGACTTAGCACATACTGGGGAGGAAAGGGTGCTGTAAGAGCCTTGCTCCCTCCCTCCCTGCAACTCCTGCACTGTGCGCTCAGCTCCAGGCACGAAGGGACTTTGTCCTGAGCAATAAAGCGCCATAAAGCTGGATGCTGCGATGAGTTTCTAGCGATTCCACAGCATCCCTGCAGCTGAGCATCTGCTCCACACCAAACCCCCTCCTCCAGCTCAAAACCAGGGTGTCAGACCAAGGTTATCCCATACAGAGCAGGCGTTTCAAGCCAAGCAACAAAGCATTGGTTTAAGAGGGTTGTGATGGGAGCAGCTCCGGTGCCTCTGCCCGCTGCAGGAGGTGAGTAAGCTCCTTCCCAGAGGAGCATTTTGCAAGGACTTGATGGAAGCGATGATGCCACATCTGCAGCATCGCAAGGAGGAGCTAACCTTGGGTCTGTGAGTGCTGGGGGCCAGCGCCTTTACAAACACAAGCCAGAAGTCACCGTCCCTTATCTCGATAATTCACCTGAGAGCAACGAGGCTGTGTTTGCACGCACCAGGATTACCTGGAGAGGAGCTTGGGACAAGGGCCTGGAGGGCCAGGCCAAGGGCAATGGCTTGAACCTGCCCCAGGGGAGCCTGAGCTGAGCTCAGAGGCAGAAGCTGTTCCCTGGGAGGGTGCTGAGGCGCTGGCCCAGGGTGATGGCCCAGAGAAGCTGTGGCTGCCCCATCCCTGGCAGTGCTCAAGGCCAGGTTTGGACACAGGGGCTTGGAGCAAGCTGCTCCAGTGGAAGGGGTCCCTGCCGAATGGAACCAGAGCAGCTTTAAGGTCCCTTCCACCCAATTCCATGATGCCAGGATTCCCTGCAGTAAGTGACTGAAACCCACGGGTGCTGGTTGGGGTCCTGCTGCATGAGCTGCTCCACCAAGCCCCAGCACTGAAACACCAAACCCAGCCACCCATGCGCATCGCTGCAGTCCTAACACTGCTCCTGAAAACCCTTGGGTCTGATGGGAGCAGCAATTCCACTGGAGAGGTTACCTGCAGGCACCTAAAGGAGCGATTTTCCGCTTCATTAGGGTGCAGCAATGGCTTTAAAGGGCTTTGTGCCAGGGTTGATGAACCTGCTCACAGTCACCGATGCTGCCACCACTGCCTGCATCCTACCCGGCCCCAGCCGCTGTGGCTGTGACTCCCTGGCAAATGGGTTTCATGCTCCAGATTTGGGGGAGAAAAGGTGAAATGCACCTCTGGGAGCTTCACCAGAGCAGTTTGGTGTCAGGGATCCCTCGCTGGGCTGAGATAAGCTCTCTCCCCTTGGATGTGTGTGAATGAAGGTAGCTGTGGTGATGGATAAAGCTGAGCATGAGAGAGCAGTGCAGGAGCGCCAGGACTGCTCACCATGGGGCTCATGGTGAGGAGGGGAAAGGAGGATGGATGGTGAAGTGTTTGGATGAAGATGCTCAGAGCAGAACTGCTCTGTGACATAGAGGGATGCAAAGCTGTGATGGGAACAGATACTGCTTGTGTTGGCTCTGCTTCCCATCCATGGTGAAGACCATCCCAGGAGGAGGAGGAGACCCCTTGCTCCTAAGGCACCTCCATGGGGAAGTATATAGGGAGAAACATGCCTTTGTCATCACTCCTTGCCCACCATTGTTCTTCTTGGACATCCCTTCCCATCCCTGTATGGGGCAAGCTCATCCCCTTTGGTCACCAAGAGGCCTCCTCAAGCAGACTTCCAGTGGCCACGTTGTTCTGATGAGTGTCTCACTCAGGACTGAAGTGAAGGGGTGGCACCTACTCCAGCTGGGCAGAAACATCCCATTGCCAGCACCAATAGGCCAGCATGGAGAAACCCTGTGTATGGGATCGGCTGCAGGGAAGGACAGAGGATGCTGCCTTGGCATTTGAAGCCAGCTTGGAGCAACCTCATCCGGGAGGCAGGGCCTGCATGCATGGCATCCCATGGCCACAGCCCCAGTGTCAGTTTAAAGCCATCCCCTTTTCCTATCCCTTCCTGACAAGGGGGAAGTACCCCCAAACCTCCCAGTTCCACCGGGAATTGCACAGTGTCCTGACTGGGATACCAGGGGACCGGTCCCAGTGGCACCAGCATCCTATTCCATCCCCAATGACATAAACCTATCACAAGCCCTTTATTAACAGTAGCAGCACGGCTCCTGTGAGCTGCACAGGCACAAGCCCGTGCTGGGCTCAGCAGAGCTTGAGTAAAGAACAGCAAATGCAACATAGCAAATTAAACCCCAGCAGGGACACAGAATGCCAGCAAATATCCCAGGATCTGTCTTCCTACTGAGTAATTCCTGTTTACTGGCAGTACCAGGAATGGTGTCAGTGTGGGTATTTACAAGCATGTTAAACGTGAAGCTGGTTTGGAAGATGGGGGGAGCAAAGATGCTCTGTAAGACAGCGGAAGACAAAGATAGTGTATATCCATCATTCCCTGCCTGGAAACGGACAGGGGAAGAAAAGGGACGTGGAGATGCGCCCTAAAGCTATTTCTATCTTGCACCGATTGGCAGCACCAGAGTGCAGATGAAATGAGCCTAACTTGGTGCCTCGCCGTGATGAGGGATGTGTCAGGGATGACACATCCCAGCAACCCCACAGGAGCAGAACGGGAGGAAACCTGCGATGGAGAAGTTCAGAGATGAGAACCAAAGGGGAAATGGGGGTTGAAAGCCATGAGAACAACCACGGGTGGTGAGCACAGGGCAGGACCTGCTGCTCTGCACAGGCCCCTGCCAGCCCTGAGCCCCGCTGGCTTGGGAAGGATGGAGCCCTTCTCCCTGTTCCTGCAATGAGGTCGCAGAGCTCCCTGCCCACCTCAGGATGCTGCCAGATCCTGGAGCCCTTCTTGGAGGGGTCCTCACCAGCTCCAGCACTGCCAGATGCAGGGAAGGGATCGGAGCTCCTCTGGGGGTACCAAAACCATCCCCAATGGAGATGAGGTGCTGCAAAGGGTGATGTGGAGGAACTGGAGCTGTGGGTGCTGTCATGCAGATGTGGAGGTCACCTGGCCCTGCATCTGCACTGGGGACCTCTGCCCCTGGATCACCTCCGTAGGGAAAAGAAGGCTCAGGGGAGCCCTCATCCCGGTGTTCCAGTGTTTAAAGGGTGGCTAAAGAGAAGATGGAGACTCCCTTTGGACAAGGAGTCCATGGGAAAGCCGAGGGGTGATGGGCACAAGTTACTGCTGGCAGATTCCCAATGGACACAAGAGGGGAATCATTCCCAGTGAGAACAAGCAGCCACTGGAACGATCTCCCCAGGGCAGTGGTGACTCCCCAGTGTTGGACACTGTTAAGATGGGGCTGCACAGGGTGCTGGGCATNAGCCACTGGAATGATCTCCCCAGGGCAGTGGTGACTCCCCAGTGTTGGACACTGTTAAGATGGGGCTGCACAGGGTGCTGGGCATTCAGCCTGGATCATGCTGTGCCTGGAGAGCTTGGAGCAGGTGATCCCTGAGGTCCCTTCCACTGGGATTCCAGGATTCCATGATTCAAGGTGTGTTTGCTAATGGCAAAGGCAGCACAAATCCAGCCTGAGGACACGGTGGGAAGTCGAGCACTGAACAAAACTGGGTTGTTTTGGGTGGTCATTTCTGAAGCACTGGAGTTGCTTTCCTGCAGCTCCGCAGATTAAGGCCAGCAGAGCCACAAGCACAGCTTGGGACTGTCCCCATGTGCTGGGTGACCTTGGTGGTGGCACTCGCCATCCTCATGCATCCTTGGGAAGAGGACAGTGCCTATTGCAGGGCCTGAGGTGGCCTTCCCTGCAAGAGAGGAAAGCACCCAAGGGCAGAGCTGGCCCAGAGCACAGAGGAAAGGACAGCAGGGGTCCTGGTGGGGCTGAGACACAGCCTCGTTGAGCTACCTGAGCAACAAGGCTGGGGTCGCACAAGGACATGAATCACTCAGGTTCGGTTTCAAAGGATGCCCAGGGCTATGGAGCCATCAGGGGTCTGGTACCCTCCATGATCCCCCACTTGACATCTTGCTCCTGCTGCTTCCCAAGCTCCTGTGGGATGCTTCCTGCTCTCCGCAAGAGCAGCGTCCCATTGAACCTCCCCACAGCTCCTTGTTGACCCTTGTGAACCATGGCTCTGTCCATGCCGGCAGTTGTCATAGAATCACAGAATCAGGGAATGGGCTGGGATGAAGGGACCCCAAAGCTCCTCCAGCTCCAACCCCTGCCATGGGCAGGGACCCCTTCCATAGAGCAGCTTGCTCCAAGCCCCTGGGTCCAACCTGGCCTTGAGCACTGCCAGGGATGGGGCAGCCACAGCTCCTCTGGGCCATCACCCTGGGCCAGCACCTCAGCACCCTCCCAGGGAACAGCCTCTCAGGATCCCATCCAGTCTAAACACTGCTACAATGAAGAGGGAACTGAAAGCAGAGCACAGAAGTCCCAAACGCCCTTAGCCAGCAAAAGAGAGGCCGAGAGTTCTAAACATCCAGGAGGAAACGCTGTGGGTCACATTATGGGGCGATGGAGACACAAGGAGCAAGCACTGCAGCAAACTCCAGCCCAGTGCAACCACTGGAGATTGGAGCTGACACGGGGAAGGGAAGCGACATTGATAGCTTGATCAGCACAGAGGGTTAATTCAGAGTGCAGCCAAGTATCCTTTCCCCATTAGCTACTATTAATGGCCTGCAGAAAGTCCCTGTTATCACTGAGGGATGTTGCTGCTTCTCAGCGCCAGGTTTATTCACACCTTTGGAAGAAGCTGCTCCTGCTCCCCAGTTCCAGGCTGGGACACTCAGAAACAGCAAGGAAGCCCAGGGAGAAAGGAGGTTATATTGTGGAAGTCTGCAGACCTGCAGCTGGAGCCACATCTGGCCTCAGCCAAGCTGCCTGCCTGCATTGAGGGCCTGGCCAGCAGCGAGCCCTCTCCTGCATCCCTGGGTGCCAGCCCATCCACACACGATTGACCTCTCCCAGAGGATATTCCAGTGCTTTGCAGGGTTGGAAACATGTTTCAAGCCAGAAATTCCCCTTCCTGGAATCACAGAATCATGGAATGGGTTGGGATGAAGGGACCCTAAAACTCAACCAGCTCCAACCCCTGCCATGGCAGGGACCCCTTCCACTGGAGCAGCTTGCTCCAAGCCCCTGGGTCCAAATGGACCTTGAGCACTGCCAGGGATGGGGCAGCCACAGCTTCTCTGGGCCATCCCCCTGGGCCAGCGCCTCAGCACCCTCCCAGGGANGGTCCAAATGGACCTTGAGCACTGCCAGGGATGGGGCAGCCACAGCTTCTCTGGGCCATCCCCCTGGGCCAGCGCCTCAGCACCCTCCCAGGGAAGAGCTCCTGCCTATGATCCCATCTGCTCTTAGGTCGCTGCAGTCCTTCACCAATGTCTCCATTTCTCCTTACAATGAACATTTTCAAGGCCTGGGGGCTAATGGCAGGTCCTGAGGAGGTCATGAAGCTCCAAAGTCCACGTTTAGCAAGGTAACAGCTTGAGACACCAAGAATTTGATCCCTGAGATGGCTCAAGCCAGGGCACAGGCATCTGGGTCTGGTTAAAGCTGAGCTACAGCGTCCCCAGGGGAGCACTGGGAGCAAACTGGAGCCAGAAGCCACAGAGGAAAGGGGGTTGGGATCTATTTTTGACCAAACCAAGGTCCCCAGAGACCCAAAGCTGCTGCAAAGGGGAGGCAGCAAAGCCAGCAGCCAAGCAAGGCTGAGTTGAGTTCAGTTGGGTGATGGGGTGAGCCAGGATGAAGCACTTCAGAGCCTGGAAATGCCACCTAAAGCAGCAGCATGGGTGGGAAAAGCAAGGAAACAGGGAGAGTAGGAGGGAAAATGAAGATAAATGAGGATATGTTGCAAAATAACCAAATCATACGATCCTATGTGGCACTTGGGGACGTGGGTTAGTGGTGGGCTCGGTCGGGCTGAGTTAGTGGCTGGACTCAATGTTCTTAAAGGTCTTTCCCAACCTAAATGATTCCATGCTTCCATGGCTCTGTAATAAACAACAACCAGAAGGAGGGCTCTCATAGCAGACAGATGCAACAATGGGGTCCACAGCAGGGAGGAGATGCTCCTTTCTAATGCTTTTCCCCTTCCCAGCATCATCTGCCTGAGCACAAGACACCAGAGACTGGTGCAGGGAGGGAGGGAGTGGGAAAGGAAGTGTAAGTCATGAAATACTCGCTCTCAGCTGATAAAAGGTCTTTCGGTGCAGATCGGTGTGGTTGGAGCACTGGTGAGAAGTCAGATCCTGATGGGAGCCTGAAGAAAGGATGCTCCATCGCCCGCTGGAGCTGTAGCACCAGCAGCAGGCAAGCTGCACTGCACTGCCTCGAATGGGAGCTGTGGAAGGTTATCATAGACTGCTGGTAGGGTGAAATAGAGATGTGCACTTTGCTAAGGTCCTGAAGCAGCTCAGCTCTGGCCTGCCTGTAGCTGCATAGCCCTGGTGCCGCTCATAACCTGCCCAAAATGTCTCTTTTTTGCCCCATTTGTCCTTATTCTTTGATTTACTCCAACATCGTCCACTGGCCTTTTCCTTTTTGGACCTGGAGCTCTAAGTGCAGCAGTGAGGAGCTCATAGAACCATAGAATTTTAGGGTTGGAAAGGACATCAAGATTATCTGAAAGGACCTAAAGATCACATAAAAAGACCTTAGGATCATCCAGAGGTTGAGCATGAAGCAGCAGGACCTGAGAGTATCGTGGTCTGGAGGTCCTATACATTTTAAGGTGCACTCCAGGGGTTCCACTGGAGAAAAGCCTATGGCAAAACCTGTGGAGAGGTACCTGAGCACCTACCCAGGTGAGATAGGAAGGAGGGAGGGAGGGATGTGCCCTGGTGACACAGTAACTGCCCCAAAGCACCAGAGATACGGGAGATGCGGGGTGAATCCCCATACATACCTTGCAAACGCCTTGGGCATAACGTGCCCCTTAAGCAAAGAGAAAAACCAGCTCAGGAAGTGGAGCACTAACAGCTTCTACAGCCTCTGAGATGGACACAAAGGATTCTGGAGCAACCCAGAGCCTGCACCCTGAGGTTTCCCACATAAACCCCTGCTCCCTCTCCCTGCAGCCTGGATGCAGAGCTAAGGATGGGGCCGCCTTGCCCCTGGCTGAGCAGATCCCACTGGCCCAGGGTGATGGCCCAGAGAAGCTGTGGCTGCCCCATCCCTGGCAGTGCTCAAGGC
>NDXB01001394.1:0-74006 GCA_002631895.1 Agapornis roseicollis
TTGCTGAGGGTGCACTCAATCCCACTGTCCATGGCAGCAACAAAGATGTTGAACAAGACTGGTTCCAACACTGATCCCTGAGGAACACCATTCGTCACTGGCTTCCAGCCAGACACTGAGCCATTGACCACAACTCTTTGCTTGAGGCCATCCAGCCAGTTCTTTATCTACTGAGTGGTCCATCTATCAAATTGATGTCTCTATAAACAATGTTGATTGTTCCAGTAGTGGAAATGGGCTGCGGATA
Source organism: Agapornis roseicollis (assembly GCA_002631895.1). Classification (NCBI taxonomy): domain Eukaryota; kingdom Metazoa; phylum Chordata; class Aves; order Psittaciformes; family Psittacidae; genus Agapornis; species Agapornis roseicollis. Next base: position 248 of record NDXB01001394.1, read on the forward strand.
ACCTGGAAACAAACCTGACATAACAGATTTACACCAGGAATTCCTCTAAGGCCATCTATGACCCAGTCACATCCTCTAGTCCAGCCTTACCTGCTAATAGAAGCAGTCAAAAATGCTGAAATAATACCAGCTTCGTGCCACCCCAAATGGCACTCATGCATGCCAAGGGACCCGATGGTTACCAGCGATGTATATCAACCACTACTGTGATTGCTAAATGGACCCAAGGAGACAAGGTGCACCTGTCACCACAAAACCTGCTCTACAAGTTACAACCGTTTTAGGAAAATCACTTACTAAAGTTGAAATTTTTGGGAAAATTTGCTTTTAGAGCACCACAAAATAATGGCTTCCAGCTTGCCTTTAGTGGAAAGCCTGAACTTCTGGTTCTGGTAATTCCATACTATCGGATCTTAAAATCACTGATGTCACAGAAAAGCACTGAAATGCTTTGGCACTGGTTCAGCAGTATGTACCAGGGGTACGTATGTTCATGGGTATGTACCAGGCCTCACACTGGTTTAGTTTTCACTACCTGAAATGTCATTTTGAAGGGTTCCTCATTTAAGATATAAATGCCAGATGGCAGGAAGATGTTCAGTGACCTTCTAAAGTAATAGCACTATCATTTTGCTTTAAGGTACACTGATTTTCTCCTAGGCATGGTGCCCACAAACCAGCCTATGATGTAGTAGCACAATCATAGGATGGTATCGATGGAAACAACCTTAGACTAGAAGTGACAGTGGACATACGGTGACAATTACTCTGAGGCACAGTCTTGCCAGCTCAGGAACATTTGTATTTCCATGTGAGGTATCCAAGTCCAACTGAAATAAAACTGTCAGAAGTACTTCAGTGCATAGGAGCTCCAGTTACATTTCCAAAGGTTACTTCGTCATTCAGGACCCTAGCTCCCATGGAAAGCTTTTGAGATTCCTCTCTGAAAGTTAATGAGACTTTGGCTCCTAGGTGTATGAGATATGCTTGAAATAAGCCTTAAAAATTTGAGTAACATAAGCATATGTAAAATATTTGCCTGAATGCACCAGATCCATCTTGAGCTTAGGGGCTAATGGCAAAGTTTCAAAACCTCTGGTAATAAATCCAAATTTTAGTCAGTTTTATTGGGTCACTGAATCACTGTATTTTTACAGACGTTACTCCCCATCCCTCGCATCCTGGAGGATGATGACAGTACTGTAAAAGCATCTCAAACTGATAGGAGAATGAACATAGAGTAAAACCCAGTAGGGATTTTTGTAAGCATATTGAGCATAGTGTTGATGCTAGATGCTACCTGAATCGCTATTTAAGAGACCTCTCTGACTGAGATTCTCCCAGAGTCCATGTTAGCCTCAACATGAGGATGATAAATGTCTAAAAAGAAAATCTGGCAAGGGAAGAAAACAGACAGTATTTTAAAGTAAATTATCCCATGACAAGATAACCTAACACACTGCTTCTAAACAGAGGTGAAAGGCAGCACTGCAGGGACACTTTGATTTGATTACCCTCCAACAGCTTGCATGCCCATCTGATGAAGCTCAATTCAGGAAAACTTCTGCACTGGCCACAGTCTTGCAGTTCCTATTTGTGGAAAAAAAGGATTCTCTACCACACAGAGCAATTCAGTAGGATCCTCCCGAGCAATAGGGAATGCTCTGGGAGACAACTGAAAATGGAACCTCTCACAATAGAGTATTCGAAGTGTGAACTGATACAAAATGTCAGCTGCACCTTTCTTAGATGCGGGCAATCACTCCTTCCTCTGTTCTACCTGTGCGAAAAGCTTTAGTTGCAGGAAGGGGAGATCTGTGTACATCTGGCCAATGCTAATAAAAAGGCAACTGAAGGAGTGTTCTGGGGAAGACCTCGAACTAGTGGGAAAAAGTAATACCAAAACAGCTATTTGTTTCAACCAAATGACGTCTATTAAAACCATCCTCTGCCTTTACAGCATCATGCCTATACACATGTATTCTAAGAATAGACAATTTTCAGAGTTAGCAAAACATGTACACAACACACACAGATCCATGGAGACTTTCAGTATAGAAAAAGAAACTATTTTTAACCAAGGAACTGAAACCATAACATCCTCCACCCCATACAATCCAGTTGTAAGTTTTATCTGTATTTTTCAGACAGACTTACAAGCTGTATCCGCCTAAACCGATGCAGAAAAAAGGGATAGAAAAGTACCCCCAAACTTCAGCAGTTTCCTCTAGGTCTCAGGGGACTTGTTCCTAATCAAGAACTTATAAAAAGAGTGTGACACACTTGTAGCTATAAGAATAATTCACTCATGACTCCACCCCATTGTCCATTTATGACCTTTTGTTATGCTGTGGGGATATAAGCACCAAGAGGAAGAAAATATTTGCAGACAACATCCTCCTTATCATTAGCCTAGTAATGCAAAAGGTCTGGCATGCCTTGTCTGGAAGCATGGAAGACTTCCTACAATACAGCACTAACAGCTACAGTACAAATAAAGTTGGCAAGTTTGTCAGTGTAGCGTCCAGATGCAAGCTGCTCTCTCTCAAACCCATGTTCTTAAACAATGTTCACTGCCATTGCCAAAAGAGAATATGTGCTAAGCTGTATTAAACTGCATTTTTTTTTTATTAGCTTAAAATAGAAGCTACATTGCTTTTAAACTCTGCCCTTTTGATTAGGAATACTCATTAAGAAAGGTAAAATTAATCAGATGAAATTCACAAACCTTATTCAAGAATGGCCCCGAACACCCTAATATGTCTCTTGTTACAAACCAAAGGAAGAATTTTACAAGACGATAAAAAGAAACTTGAGATGTTAAATGCAAAGTTATCTGTGGGCAAGCTGAGATGGTTAAACTGAAAAAGAATGGGAAAAATAGAAAAAATATCAAATCCCCACTCAGACATTAAAGGAAATTTGATTTCCAAGACACAACCCAACATGCCAACATGGTCCAGTTCTCTCCTGAGACTTAGTAGTTTACAGTTCTACAATGGGAAACTGAAGAGATATAGATGATACTGTACTCTGATGGGGTATAACAGCCTCCAGCTAAATATTAGATGAAATGTAAGGAGAGGTCTTCATGTATGATAAAGCTTCCAGGCTTCACTGGCAGGAACCAGGAAGCTGCACTGATACTGTAATCGTATTTCAGTGGTGAGAAACTTTCCTCATTTATGTACTGTCTCCATGCATCTCTTCAAACTATTCTTTCGTATATTTTATTTTACAATTTCAGTTTAAAGTCAAATTCTTCCACTGTTTGGAAACTCTACTTTTCTATTACAACAAGTAGATTGGGTACATCTAGATTGAAATAGCTTCCCTGTCAACATATCTCTAGAGATCTTTGATGTTACTCAAAAAGACATATCCAACATCACATTTTCTCACAGCAAGACTTGATTTCTAGGTATGACTTAAAATTGGCATCTGCTAGAATCGTTTTCTGTGCCGCTTCTAAAAGAATCAGTATGCGAATTAAATTATAAATCTGCCTTGTCAAGTAATTATCAGTTTGTTGTAGCATCCTTCCAGAATAATGACAGTACGGGAGGACTTAATTTAGGATTTCTTCAGAAAGAAGATTGCATTTAGGTCCCTTACAACTAACACATTTGCTGAAGCTTTTATTATGCAACTGTTGCTGCTGCAAAATGCTGAATGGATCTTGTTCTACATCAAAAAAATAATTAGAATTATACAGAATCAATAGGCTAACTTTTGCACTACACAAATCACAGCTTGCTCCCCAAAATAACTTTTAATTCAAGATTGAAAAGATTTTGCCTTGCTTAGACCAGAGAAAGAAGTTCTGAGATAGAGACTACAATTTACACTTCCCTGATATATTTACCCATAAGTAATTAAAGACTGCTTTATGAAATAAAATATTTATTCCAAAATCAAATGAATACTCTTGATGTGCACTTCTCCTCACTTATACTCTGACCCAGTACTCCCACTTAACCATATTAATAATGAACAGCTTTCAAAAAGCCAAAACGGTTAATACATTCCTCATAATCTCCTAGTCCTGGAAGCTGAAGATAGTAGTATAACTAATGTTCATGATGAACGTCAGAAAGCTGCTGCTTTGTTTCTTTATTTGTATGGGGAGGAATGGGAGAGGAGGGAGGTATACAAAAAGAGAAGTCATTGAACCCTTTAATAAGTAGTCATTTTCTTTTCTTTTAAGTATTCCTACAGAAGACCAGTCTCTGAAGCACTGGAAATAATTGACTCTTTTCACTGTTTCACAAAGCAAGAAGCAAGTGCCCAGTCTTTCAGTGTTGCCACTGCACAGCAAAGACAATCCATGTGGAAGAGATAAAGAGCCTGCACATTCCCAGTTCATCTCCATGTGGATGAAGAAGAATAAAACCAGAGGGTGCTGCATCTTTATCAACAACTGCCAGTCACTACTGTTACGCCATATGCAAACATGTTAGCATTCATTTGCTGAACTTGTTCACCAAAGCAAAATGCTTCTGGAAGCAGAACTGCTGACAAATACGTAGAGCTGTCATGTGAAGCACTTTGGCAGACCTGCCCTAAACTTGTTGCCTATTGTCATTTTTATTTTGCTTGCAATTGCAATAATAAACAATACCTCATGTTCTTCTGCTCTCATTCTGAAGATGCAAATTGCTATTAAAAACCTGAATACTTTTGATGTAGCTTTCTGGGGCTGCCTTCTCTTCAGTATTAACGTTCTTGCCATACTGTGCACATAGCAAATGGATATTTTTTTTTTTTTCCACTTAAGATGCAAAAATTGTAGGTGTTTTGTCAATAATCACACCTCAAAATCTCAAACCCACCTCCCAGAGGCTTACACAACAAAAAAATACATACCTGTATTCGTTCAAACCCATCCAACTGTAGGCCTCTGATTCCTTCCCCAAAAGGCTTAATCAAATGTAATTGCCAGTGCACCACTGTGAACAAGCCTATGGCTTCTCTATGGATGTATTTTAATTGAAAGTAAAACTACAACATAGCTGAACTAGACTTGCTGTATTCTAAATAACAGCAGAGTATCACTGACCTCAAAAAATACAGAATTTCAAAAGGAAAAAAAAAAAAAGAAGTCATAGAGATAATTACTTTTTAATATTGTACTCATAGAATTGTATTATAATCTTTTCTGTTTGTCATTATCGTTCCTCTAATAAAAAATACATCTAGAACTGGCACTTGCAGACTAATGAGGTAGCACTGTTCATGTCCCATACAAGACAGGGGCAGTGTCTCATGTAAGAGAGTCGAACACCAACAGTATTTTACAAAGACTCCAACTGAGATTGTATGCTGTTCTTTCCATAAGAAACAAAAGATGCATCTCTCATACAGAAGAACACAGGTTCCTCTATACTGCCTTCCAGAGTGAATATTCAGGTTCCCACAGACCACTTCCATACACCACTATAAACCCTGCCTTTGTCCACCTCAGTAGCACATGGCCCTGGGCTGGCAATCCACATCTGTCAACACATAGAAGTATTTCCAAGCTGCTCTAGAAACAGGGCAGGAAGAGAGAACACTATTCGTGAAACACAGAACTATGAGCTCAGCTTCTGTTTTTACATTCAGCTGTTCTACTAAGCAAACAAATGATCAGCAAAGAGATAAGATGTAAACAAAAGACCTAAGTCAAGAACAAATTTCCACCTGGATCTTGACCTGCATTTTATATATGTTACAGTGGCACCTCCTGAGCTTTCAAAGGTTGAACAAAACATCCCGAAGACACTGTTTCAAGCCCAACTTGATGTTATTCGAAGCAAAATGACAAGAAACAGCCAAGGCACCAAGTAGGCAACCATTTTTTCTTACATTCCACTTCCTGCATTGCTTTTGTTTTTAACCAAAACGTGACCTGGCAGTAAACGAACAACTGAGCATTTATTGTTACCAGATCTCTGAAGTGACACGTCTTTAATAAGATTGCCTTCTGCAATAAACCCTTTTGGTAGGAAGAGATGAAAATTGTCCCTCAAAACATATTAGTTAGATTGGATTGATTTATATAACAGCACAACAGAATAGCAAGTCATGAAGGAGAAATAATTATCTTAATAATGTCCACTACAGTGATGAACTGAAGCAGTTTGTACATTAGTAGGCTATTTATGCACCCTTTGATTGCATTAGGTTTCTCTGCATATAGGCACCTTAGAAGTGCACCAACAGCTCTGCAATTCACATCTCTGTGGTTTACTATTGAGTGCAGCAATGAATATTTCACTTTCTTCCCAAATTTTAAAGCAAACTTTTTTGCCTTCTAATTAGTGGCCAGTGGAAGTAAGACAGGAGGAAGAGGGTAATGTAGAATCTTTGTATAATATTTTATTTATAGCAAAATAATCTGTTGTTTGGTTTTTAACCCTTCCCAGATGGGTCACTTCCAGAGACAGCTATATCATAACCTTTTCCTGTTGTCAAATAATTAAATCCTAAAGTAATTCCTGGTAAACAGAGTCCATACCTGGACTCACAGCATCACTAAAACAAGGAAACGCCATATTGTCTCCTCTCCAAACTCCTGCTTACATTCAATCTTAGCCTGAGTGGCCAAGAATCTGAAATAAGGTGAATACTATCAAAGTTCTACAGCAAAGGGCATTTCCCAACTGAATGATTCTTCTAGCACTGATAACAGCCGAATACAAGTAGCAAAGATGAGCAGTGCTTTCCATTCCAAACCACATCTCAGCAAGAGAAGTTTACTCTCTTGGCCATCTGCAGCACGTAAAGGGCAAATCAACAGAGAAATGCACTGTGGTCCCCAGCATGAAGTATGAGGAAAGACATGCAAGAGGAAGAGATGGATTCACACGGGCTTTGGTATGATTTTGTTTTGTCTTTATTGGGGGAGGGGGGAGGGTTGGTGTGTTTTGTGGTTGGTCTGTTTTGTTGTTGGGGTTTTTTAATGAAGAAAAGCATTACCATCCAAACTGGAAGCTGTCCCACATAGCAGTGCAGATGATGCATACGGAGCAGCTTGAAGGAATGGAGCTATTAGGAAGGTATAATCAGGTTAGATAGAAACCACCGAATATATTTTTCAGTGGTCATTCAAGATTGCCTGTTGTAACTTCAGATTTTCCAGCATATCTCATTCTGCATCTAAAATGAACTGTCTCTCTTTACAGAATACAAATCAGCCTCAATGTGTGGGAGTCTTACATTTAGCAAGGCACTTAAGGAACATTTAGTAATACAGCATTTTTATACATTTATCATGTCATCTTGTATTGTCTTGACACTGCATAAAACCAAATAGATATGTTTTTTTGTTTAAAATAAACAGGCATATCTTCTTTGTCAGGGTTTTATGACTATTTCCACCTCTGTTTTCCTTTAAATGCTGTTAAATCTGTTTGGTTTCAAACAGCCTTTGAGAAATGATTACTGATAAAAACATTTAGATAATGGCTCATCTGTTTTTGTTCACACTGATATATCAGATATGCCATTCTTTGCTGGATTTTCAAAGAATAGAAGCAGTGTTACACAATATTCAACACCCCCCAGTCTTTTTGTTAATCATCCCTAATCAGCTGTTGCTTCACAAATCAACTTCCTAGTCCTTTTAGGCATACAGTGTGATGCTAATGTGTAGCAACAGAATGTTGATTATAGACCACTGGGTAGCACTAGCTGCCCCATTAGTGGCGTCCAGCTGTCCAGATTCATGCATGACCAAAAAAGATTTAATAAGTTAAGATGAAAAGCAGTGAAATGCCTGCGATGCAAATAAGGACAATACAGAAATAATTAATGTGAAGCAAACCATCTTTTCAAAGCAGAATTAGTTCTGAGGTAAACAACTGTAACTTCATTAATCACTAGGTGTGTTGTACACTTTTAAACTAAACTGCTTTGACAGCACAGAGGAATGCAGGGTATTACAGAATTCCTGTACATAAATATGAAAGTTAAATTAAGTTGTTTCAAAGGTTGCATGAACCATTCCCATTCAGTGCATGAGAACACTACTCTGACTACCATGAGACTATTCTGAGATTGTTAAAAAGCACCAGCATTTAAGAACTACCAAAAGAATTGACTATGCCATAAGGAAGGATAGTTGTTCTTATTCTGAGTGGAAGAGAATGAGCATAGCCACATTTGTGGATGCATTAACCTCACAGCACAGTGCTAAACCCCAAGCAATGACCAGAGTCTGCAGTTCCTGTCCTGGCCAGAGAAGCAACAACTCAACAGTGCAGCATGTTAAGAAAAACATCACGTTCTCCACAGAACAACACCTTGTGTATATCAATGACAAAGCCAAGCATCTCAGCTGAATTAAGGTCTTTCCAAGACAGAACAGACATATTTGTTTCAATTCAGCAAAACAGGACTTTTAATCCCTGTAAGTTAGACACTGGTATCTTCTAAATATTTGTAATGCTCCCATTAACCCTGTTTCTGGCATAAAAGCCAAAAAACAACATAAAAACAGAGTGTGAGAAGCTGGGCAATCCAAAGTCTACAGCGCTAAGAATATCCATGAACAGTTTGAGCACAATTTGAAGAAATAACTTCAAAATCATTTCATTCATACAGAAGCCTGCTACGCTTTTGGGTTCCCTATGTTTTAAGCTGTAGAAAACATCACAGTATTACCAGCCTCAAACGTCAATTCCGATGATACTAAAAATAACAACTTTCCTATGTTACCATTTCAAATCAGAATCTGGAAGCTTGCATATGGGAAGCTTCTGTATTTTTCAAATGTAAATCACTTGTGAAAGAACAGAAAAGAGCATTCAGAGTGCTGTTGTTGTACCTTGGTTGTTCGTTACTAACTCTTGTTCCTCTATTACTCAGTGCTAATGGCTTTTCTAGAGTCAGTCCTTTTTTTCTCCCCAACAAACTTTTCCATGCCTGCTATTTTTTTGCTTTCTGATCGCAGCCTACAAAGACCAAAATCCCCCAGCACAAGTTTCCTTCCAAATTGCAAGTACATCCCCAAACACCACAGTAGTTCTTTACTTTCATATCCAATTGTTGTAAGTTCTAACAGGCTTCAAATAAAAGCACTGAAGGTTGAGACTAGCCCATCATTACTTTAAAAATGAGTACAGTGTCATTTTTCTTACTTTATACATCTTGGCCTAAATTTCCTCAGGGTACAGAACTTGGCTTTGTGTGGCTCTGATATAATAAACAGTCAATGGTTCCAAAAAGACCAGGGTCCAGATTCCTAGCTGATGCAAATTGACTTAAATAGAGCTAAGCAGACTGACACAGGCTGAGGAAACAGCTCTGTGTATCTAATTATACACACAGCAAAAAAGGCACTAAGAGCTCTATCTCAGTTCAGCCTATTTTACGTAATTAACTGTACAATAAAATGTTCCATGATCAAATAGCTCAGTTCCTTTGAAGTACGTACTTTCCATTTCCTTCAATAAGCACAGCTAAGAACAAATTCTTTTATACGTCCATGAACATTTGAAACTATAAGCACTAGAGGCTGCCGTTTGCTATTTTGTGCTTAATCCCAGCTACTCTGGAGAAAAACGCAGAATCTCCAGCTGGGTGCCGTGACTGCAGAATAAGACTCTTTAAATACCTAATGTTCATCAGTTCAACCAGAGTCATGTCAGTTGTAATAGGGTCCAAAGCCACACTCTCCATCTCATTCTATGCCGTCCAGACTAGTACAAGGGCTGAAAAGCTCTCAGGCATGACCAGAATGCTCTGGATTTGAATTGGTGACCTGGAGGTGAAAGGCTTGCTAAGTAACTTCTCTGGCTTCACTCTGGCTCTCTTCTTTAGTCCTCATTCCGAAAACAAAGATGCATTCAGTTTAAGCTCTGCTAGCTTTGGGAAAGGGGGGAGACAGTAATTATCATGCCTCAGTTACATACATGGTTCATTTCTTAAACTCCTTGTCAATTCATTACTCCAATTTTTGACAAAGCAGCTTGGATTAAATCCATAAGTGAATGGATTTATGTCGTATAGTTCCTCAGATCTGAAAACACTCTAAAGGCTCAGTGCTTCGCCCTACTCCTACAGGAGCTTATATGCTATTCCCACAGGCAAAATGTACAAAGTCCATTACATCATTATTTTTAAATCAAAATTCTCTACATATTTTAGTAAACTGCTTCCTAGAATCAGGGTACGCACAGGCTGAGAACCGTTAAGTTAAAATAACCTTTCTTTGGTTATCTCTGCTTTATTTCTCCCTAGAAGCCTTTAAGCCATTCACAGCAGCTCCTGACAGAATGTGCTGGAATACAATAATATGTCAATTAACTACAGTCAACCAGCTGCTAATACTATTTCTCCAGAATGTCTTCATTATTAATGGAAAGCACTGTGGTGTGGCAACATGCTGGAAAGACGAACTGAAAAAGGAATTATGACCCAGTTTTGTGAATAATTATATTGCATTCCCTAACATTTTCCTATCACCTTAATTAGTATTAGCTGTGGTTTTAAGTTCACAGATCCAATTTGACCTCTTTTAGCAACAGCCCACAGAGGCCAACCAGCCAGCAGGACCCCATACTTGTCATATATTTTCACATCTAAGGCATGGATGAGAGCAACTTTGTGTTAAGTCTTGGGGGAACACTGAAATCCTATCTGAAAATGTTATAATCTCACTATGTATATATAAAAAGAAAAGACACGGTGGGTAAAGACAGAATTGAGATAGGGAACTATAACAAAATGCCAGTCAGTGTGATTGCCAAGGCTCATAATTCACCAACAGCCCAGCCATGGGTGAGGACTGGTTGGACCAGATGATCCTTGAGCTCCCTTCCAACCTGGTATTCTAAGATTTGATAAAGCTTTATAAGTGATACACCCTCAATGGCTTTCCATTCATAGATGCTACTGAACTTTTCTTCAAAACCACTTGCTAGAGTATGTAGAAGAAAATAATCTGGCAAAGAAAAAGGTAACGGCTCTGCATGACTCTGTATGGAATTACTCACACGGGTACTAATTAACCTAGTAAAAAACTGGGATGTGAGCTCTGGAGACTGTTATAAAATACAAAGCCCTTTTTGCTTGTCCATCATTAGGACAAACACAGACCAGGTGACACGTGTCTGCAAGCATAGAGCAGCTGGGAGCAGGGCTGCCTGGCGGCCGGTGTGAAATGCATCGATTGTCTCGATCCAGCTCCAAAGCGACACGTGTCACCAGCACAAAACATGCTCCAGGAGCTGGCACAAACTGACACCCCTGTTGGCAGCCTCAGCAGTGGTGCCAAAGGCTGAAGGGAGTTTGTGATTGCTCTGTTCTTTCGTTCACAGATGTTGTCATTTCTGATAATGCTGACATCTCAACACATTCAGAGCCCAGCACCCTTCAACCCCTTCCTCTGTGCATCCTGCTGGGCAGCATCACTGCCTTGGCCAGCAAAACCAATGAATTACCAAAATACCTTAGATGGCACATACAGACTGTTTCTAGAGAGATACACTCTAATTACATGCAAATCTCCTTACTTCTCTAAACAAATGTAAGTTTGAGCAGTAATGCAGTTCACAATAAACAATACATCATTAAAACATAGGACTGCTGTGTTAGAGTTTAGAAATAGTAAATGGCTTGATAGCATTTCATGTTCAATTTTGTTTTGAATAACAGCTGTCTGTGCTTCTCCATGTCCCCGCAGGAGGAAAAATCAAAGCTAACGCAGAAAAAATACTACTCCCCTCCTCCTTTCCAAAAGGAATTCTTCTACTGTTCAGTCAATTCAAATCTAAAAATAACTGGGGAAAAAAAATACTTGGAAAGAAAAAAAGAATGCCTTCTTAATTGTGTATTAATTGCTAGACCCAATTGTAACTTTCTTTTGCACTAGCAAGTAACATCATTTGTGCCATTATAAGGCTCTCAAGAACCCTGCCAACAGAGAACGTGCATTTCAAATAAGTGATTCAACCTGCCACTTCCCACAGGGTCAATAAGGAGCAGTTGGACTTGAAATCCCTACCTAAAAACAACAGCTGCAACACACAAAATAGACCCAGAGCAGAGGTACAGTCTTTGTTTCCTCTCTCCTGATCCACAGCACTTAGTTCAATGCCCAGGCAACAGAGCAGAATATAGAGACAAGTTCACTGCTCACATGGGGGGTAGAACAGGGATAACTGAAAGGAAAGAATTGCAAAGGGAAAGAAGGTACAAACAAGGGGAGAGCAACACATATTGGAACCTGCCAAATCCCTGGCTTGGGAGTTCCTTTTTACTCTAGGCACCTGCTCTGGGTATGTAGGACATCCAAAATCAACTTCTTCCACCAGCAAGCTTCAGAAAACCTGGTAGCTAACACAGCACTTTCAAGGTCTATTGCAGCTTTCCCTTTCAACTAGGCTATGCGGAGCTAAGAAGCCAAGTCAAATAGCTTCTTAGCACTTCACTCTTAAAGCTAGGTAAAGTACAGTGTCAGCCTACTCTGCTCCTGCTTACTCCCAGTCCTGACCAAAGGGAAAAAAACCCACCCACACTCTTCATAGCTATCCATGGCTCAACATCAGCCTTCTTTGGCAGGCCTTAGCACATTGGACCTCAGCAGGATCCCTTTATCCCCACATACAAAACCTAGAAGGTAACCATAAATTGCCCATAAGGACAGGTTACAGACTATTATGTGCAAATCCCAGTTCACTGAGAAACCTGGCACTGAAGCAATATTTATACTTGTTATTATCTGCCTGTAAAGAATTCTTTATTCTCCTAATAGCCTCTGCAAAATCTTACGGTTACTTATTTCCCTCTCAGCTTCTGCTATTTGGAGGCACCAGAGCAGCTAGATTTATTTTTGTCATACCATGGCTATAAATTGCATGTGATGGGATTGTCCCTCAAATACATCTCTGTCTCAAAGTGAGCCTTGCAGAATCTGAAGCACATTGCTCACACCACCAGAAGCGCTAGTAAATATACAACCATATATTCTGTAAGTACTTGTACTTTCAACAATGGGAGCAAATTCAGCCTTTTCCATCTACCTCCTGTAACAAACACTAGTGCTGTCACCATTAAGGATACTAACGCCTGCCCTTCCTCATTAGCAACTGGGATGCAAAAATTCTCTCTCTCTGTTAAAATTCAGAAGAGCTTTGAGGACTAGCATTAGCCTACAGAAGCTTACCCTCTGGATTTCTACTCAGAGCTTTGAATTACAACTATCTTTGATCACTTGTGATATTGCAGTTTCTTATATCCACAACTCCACGTTGCTAATAGCAGCTTTGGTGCCAACAGCATGCCAGGCACTTTCCAAATTCCCCTTAAGACTGGGGCTCCATCCTGAAGAGCACACACACATAAGCAACCTGTAGTTATAATGAGATTCTATTGTCATATAATATGCCCCATAAAAATCACACTGGAATAAAAGTGCCTAGGGTATTCTGCAAATACAAGTATTCATATTAATTAGATATTGCACTTAAGCTATATAAAGCTCTGTTGATGTTCATATAACCCAACAAAAATAAAGGGCAGTTGGGCCTCAACTGTCTGAAGGAAAATATATTTGCTTTGTAAATATTAATGAACTTAACATGGTGTCTGTAGGGAAAGATTTTAACAGGGAACACAGCAGTGAGGCAGCAGAGTCACAGCCAAAGTGAGCAGGACTAAACCACATAACTTCTACTGTGCCTTTTAAAACATTACTCCATCATGAGGTTATTGTGATGCAGATCATACATTATCACTGTGAAGTCCCAAAGGAAGATGTTTGTTAAATGTCCACAGTGAAGAGGTTATCATCTGATGGGTATCAAGATTAAATTCAGGGGAGTCAAAGTGCTACGTGATAAGTTGCTTTTGTATTAGGGCAAGGTTTGTGCATTCACCTCAGAACAGTAAGCAGCAGTGCAAGTTCAAAGACTTTTTCCACACATGGGAAAGGCATTTACATGCACTCTCGCAAAACAAGGTGAAAGTAAAAAGAATTAGTGAAATTAATCAAACATACTGTATTTTAGCAATAGAACAATAGCTATACATTAACATCTCCACTAAAGGAGAAGACTAGGGATATACAAATAAAAGACTAAGGCTTTATAACCTTTTGGCTTACAAAGCCCAAAGGGACAGTAAATGAAAGGTGAAACTTCCAGCAGAAAAGGCTGAAAGCCATGTATAAAACCCTCTCCCCCAGTTGAGGCTTAAATACACAGTCCCTTGTAAGTGTTTGGAAAAGCTAGATGGAAGAGCCAGAAAAGAATGCAGAGCCTGAAAAATCCCTTCCTTGCACTTCATCAAATCCAGGACATTCAGAGATGGGCTCATGAAAGGCCCTAGTTTCTTGCAAGGGGGAGAAATCAGGAAAACACCTATCCCCTGGATTTACTATGTAGTGATCACGGGGCTGAACATGTAGGAGCTGGTTCTTAGGAGTTTATTTCAGACTTCAGCACTAAGGGGCACAGCAGTGTATTAGCATGTGGTATTTTTAGTCTAATGGCAAAGACAAGACAAATATACTGGCTCAGAAAAACTCAATACTCCTGGTTCAGAAACGCATCCCAAATTCAGTTCTGGTAATATCAAAATGCACTCCTGAATCAGGATGAAGACAGGTGGAAACCACAGAGACATGGGCAATGCCAATATGATTATTTACAAGGCATAACTGCAAGTCAAATCTGTGCCGTGTGCCGTAGTGACTTCCATTTCAGCTGTAAAATTACACTGCTTTAAACCTGGTTAATTCTCCTTTAGCCTTCAGCCAGTATTTTTCCTAACCACCGATTGTTTTCCAGTTATTTTACTAGTCCCAAAGTACAGACATTTATTTTGTTAATGTAAAAACCAAAACACACGACTTTAATAAATTAACCCAGTTTAGATTTAGTATCTATAAACATCTTATGCTACTAAAAATTAACCTACATTCTTATCTCACACGAGATGAGCATAGCAGCCAGATGAGAACCTGAGCAAGTCTCTTTGTAGCCTTTGTTCAAACGGTCTTCTCAGGAAGCACCGTTTATTCCTACTGAAGTAAAGAATTCCATAGCTCAGCTAATTTATGCTACATTTCCCATTAATCCCAAATAAATTGAAGGAATCACATCTTGAAGTCCGGAATGTGCCCTGAAATCTAAGCAGGCAGGTGATACATACCCTTAAACTGTGCTCACATTTGAATTTAAACAAGTTACTCTGTATTAATTATGAGGTATTTTATCCTGGAAGCCTGCCAGTCGTTCCCATGTTTCCACAGGTTCTCATTGACGATGCTCACCACATCCTCAGTGCTCTTCTCATCTGTTCTGTCATTTCGTACATAATAGACAGACTCATTTTTCACCTCCCCAGGAATACAGTATGATATAGAACCTATGAAGTATGTGGCCAATATCATCTAACCTATTAAATGTCAGAATCATATATCTCAAACTATATGTCAAGATGCTGTAGTCTAGCAGCAATAAACTCATTTTGTTCCTCACAGGGAATGCACTCTGGCTTTAAGAATCCATGTGGGATTCCTTTGGTATAGATTTGATTGTGACCTACTGTTGGCTAACATGCTCGGAGATGATGGTAGCAGTTGGCCAGATAAACTCTTAGGTGGAAAGACAGAATGAAGCTTCACAAAATACTCCCTTTTATAGTTGGCTAGCTTGTACCAGTGTCGCCCCTTGTAGGGTGATCCTATGCTTGCTCCAGTATGAGACCCACCCAATGTAGTTTGATATTTTGCTATTATTCCACCTTCATGTGCCATGCTGGATATTCTGCTTTGAGGAAAATCGTAGGCAACCCAACTGAATTTAAATCAAACAGAAGTGGCAGCTTTCCAGCAGCAAGACAGCTACGTGAGTTTATTGGAAACAGAACACCAAAAAGCAGACATCGTACGCTCTGCAGGATGCCAGGAAAGTGCCAGCAAAACAAAGCACGTGCTCTTGGCTCGTGTGGAAGGGCCGCTGCCCATGCCAGCAGAGTGGCTTCACTTAACACTGCATTGTACGCTGTGGCTGGGCAGGCAGCGCAGCCGTCAGCTGGTAGCCGTCCACCCCAGCCACACGTGCCTCCAGCACCTGGTGGGATGCACAGTTCGAGCACCTTCAGGGCATGTGGAGATGCCCAGGTCACACAGACTGACATTTCTTGGCTAAAACTGATGGAAACATCACCTGAGAGTGAGTTCATAGACCTGAAACCCTGTGGCTGAAGGAAACCCCCAAATCAAAACCATTCTCTGCAGGCTGTGGCTGTGGAGCAGGAGGCTGGGTGCTGGGCTTCCTGCCCCAGGCTGAGTCAAAAGGACTGTGTCTAGGTTCCTGCCAGCACCCTGATGAGGTCTGGATGCTGACTGGCATCAGAGACAGACTTCAGCTGGGCATCTGGTTATCTGCTGCTGGTGACTTCCTGGCCATATCCATGCTCAGCAGACAGCTTCCACTGCGAGCCACCCAAAACTCTGTCTTCATGGCAGGAACCTTCCTGCAAACCTCCACACAGCAAAAGGCATAAGTTCTTCTGCCTCTCCTTCCTCTTACCCCATCTCAGCTCAATTCCTGCTAAGCTCCAGCTGCAATCCACAGATACAGTTCAGTTGGACATGAAAGTGCAGCAAAACATAAATCAGATATATTAATCTAAAGGGCTCAGAAGAAAACCAAAGACTGTAACAGCAATTTCTGTTACACAAAGTATTTTATCCACGTACCTCACTAGAACTACACAGATTGTGATGCCTCATTTATTTCTCTGTTCCTACACACCCATGGAGTTAGGAGCACAAGCGAACTCAAGAGTCTCCAGAAGGGTAGCATCAATAACTGATTCTTCCTAAAATGAAAGCTGAACCTCTTCTGCATTGGGCTGATTGACGAGCCAGTTGCAAATATTGGGAATTCTGGCTGAAAGCCAGTACTGAAATAAAGGGACATTATCATGAACCTTTTTGTCATGCAAGAAGTAACAGCAAGGAAAAAAATATAACATTGCTTCTATTTATTTTTAAGGTCTTTTCACAGAGCTCACTACAGCACCCAGCCCCTCCTAACATACAGAAATCTGATGGAAAAAAATCAAAGAACTAAGCTAAAATCTCAACCCTGAACTAGCAAAAACTTTGTTAATTTAGCTACACGCCTGCAGAATTTGAGTGATTCGGGTTCCTGTTACTGAACTGACATTAAATTGTAAGGATAAAAAGAATAAATGCTTTGACAAATTTCAATTATTAGATAGTTAACTACTGTAAACACAAAAGAACCCATGCAGAGACCTGACTTGTATTAGCAACACTCATTAGCTGTAATGGAGTTAAGAGGAGACATTATTTATGCAGTACACTACGGGTATATAAATCCTTACAAAGATGTTTTCATTGAAAACACCTATGCTATGCACACAAATGGACTCCCCCGATCCCCAACAAATTTTAGGGGGAAAGTACAACAGGAAGCAGTGTTTTCAACTCCTCCCTTAGTCCCCCATTTTTATTTGGGGTGCAAGTAACTCAGACTCTGGCCATGTGAGACATTTGCAGCAATCCCAAGCTCTAACATTTCTTTCCAAGAGGGATGCCTTCCTGCCTTTCTCTCCATAGCTCTATCGAAATAACAAAAGCTTTTCAAGTTTAATAAATAAAGTATCATGTGTAATGAATACGGGCTTTGTCTGCTTTGCTTTATCAGCCTTCTACCTAAATAGCAGCCTGAAGAGCGTACAAGAAAGCATCACTGCCTTGGCAACTTACTTATCATTTCAGAAAATGACTTGCCTGTTGGGATGATAGTTAGGTTTGGGCTTTGGGGACAGCACTGAATCTCTTTGAGCCCAGTGAGGGAGCAGCTACACAGAGCAAGTAAATCATTTTAATTTTGCACAAGTTGAAAAGCATTTTTTCCTCGACTTCAGCTAGATGACAGTGGCATGATGGCTGATTTTCATTTCAATCAGAGCAGCATATGATTACCACCTAATTAGAATGTAGAAATAGAAAGGAGATCATTTTTTAACCTACCCAAGAGAACAGTGCTGGGGGAGGGGAGGAGATTATGTTAATCAAATGATACTGGCAGAGAAGAGCTACCGAAATAGCCGCCTGAATTTTCATCGGCACCCTTACTGTCCTTGAGGATCTGTCAGTGGCTTCAATCAAAACCTGCATTATCAGAGCTTTATTTCTGAGTAATAAATACACTCTAAAATAAATACATGTCACTGCAGGCCCAAGCTTGTCATAAAAGATCTCACCTTAGGCATAAATATATACATATATTTTCAAAATTACCTATAGTTTTGTTTTCAGCTCTAAAACCGCAAGCATGAAAACCACCAAAGCAAAACCAAAAGTAATATTATCTCAGGGGCAGTTGCTTGCATTAGTTATTAAAAATAACCAATAAAATATTTGCTTTCATTAATTAAATATTGTCAGCTTGCTTCTCCACTCATTTTTAGAATGAATGCAGAAACTCAGTTGCTCTGCCTAAGGGAATACAACTGAGGTTGCATTAAAGCAAACTGCATCAGACAATGTTTTCCAACTCCGCGTCTCCATCTGCGTCCTTCTGGAGAGATAAAGGCAAGACCTCATCTCAAGATGCCACTTTGCTTAATTGTCTCTGAAGAATGAAGAGCCAAAATTAGGTTGCTGGGACCACTGAAGGGAGGGGGAAAGAGAAATTAAAAGAAAATAAATAATAAAATGATCCTTCAGGCAAGCAGTCTGCAGAAATAGGGAAACTGGGTTGTCTTGATGATTTCATGGGCTCAGGAGGTAAAAACAACCTTTTGTTAGCTGTCTGACCTGATTTTGAAGGGACACACACATGAGGCACGTTCCTAACCCACTGCCTTACACCTGCTAGGCACATGCCTACCTAACACCATACAGCGTAGGCACTGCCAGACTAATGTGGTACCCAAATGGATGCCATGCTTACCTGTAGAGAGCTGCACATAAGACAAATTAGTGATCATGCTGGTTTACACTAAAATCATAGAATCATAGAATAGTTAGGGTTGGAAAGGACCTTAAGATCATCCAGTTCCAAACCCCCTGCCATGGGCAGGGACACCTCACACTAAACCATGCCACCCAAGGCTTCGTCCAACCTGGCCTTGAACACTGCCAGGGATGGAGCACTCATAACTTCCTCGGGCAACCCATTCCAGTGCCTCACCNGCCATGGGCAACCTCACACTAAACCATGCCACCCAAGGCTTCGTCCAACCTGGCCTTGAACACTGCCAGGGATGGAGCACTCATAACTTCCTCGGGCAACCCATTCCAGTGCCTCACCACCCTAACAGCAAAGAATTTCTTCCTTGCATCCAATCTAAACTTCCCCTTTTTAGGTTTGAGCCCGTTATCCCTTGTCCTATCACTGAAGAGTCCCTCTCCAGCATCCTTATAGGCCTCCTTCAGATACTGGAAGCCTGCTGTGAGGTCTCACTAAGGTACACCTGCACTACCCTGCCTTGTGCAACAGAGAACAGCGGCACTTCTGTTTGCTCTGTCCTGCTGGCCAGCAGGACATCTACCTCTCTCCAAACCAGGCACCAGTACCTAGCACCATTTTAGGTGCCTGAGATATCCTGCCTGGCACACAGATACCCCTCTGGAGCCCAATACCTCCCTGTGGGTCCTGTGTCATATCTGCCAGCCCATAGGGAAGGTCCTGCCCTTCCTGAGGCACTTAACACCAGTGTTCTATTTATTTCAGCAACAATAACTCTTTGAGCTGAGATGCAACAAAACAGCTTTAAGCCTGTGTGGCCAACAAACAGCACAGCTGCTGTAAGTCCTGCTGGACCTCTCAAGCTGTATCTTACACTTGAGGAAGCTGCTCCCTCACTGCCCTACTGTGGTCTTCCTGACCAGGAGGAAGCGTGTGCTTACCACACCATCAGGGTGACAAGCGCTGTGAGAACAAGGAAAAGAGCATAATCCCTGAAGCTCCTCATCACAGACTGTTCCTTCCTCAAATTCCTACATAACCTCCCCATCCTTTGAAACTCAATTGTTCACACAGCTTCTATCAGCAGGATAAAACTCTTCTCTTCTCCCCAAAACAGATTTCCACTAATTTCAACTGCTCCAGCATTTTGCTCACCCTCTTTTGCTGGCAACATACAAAACTTCTTTGTCAGCGGGATGACACATAACTGCTTACTAAAACACAGGGAACTAAATCTTACACACTTCAGGCAAAAGAAGAAAAAGTGTCTTTTCAGTAGTGATTCTAATGAAAAGGAATCAGGAATACATTGATTTATTTTCCATTTATGTGCTTTTAATCTGCATCAGTTATTTGGATGGAACATATATTGCAATCACACACTGCTGTTTGTTGTTCTGCTGGGGTGCGTAATAAATGTTTTGAGATATTGTGCAAGAGAAAGAACAATACTTTGAACTAAATGTGCTGTTAAATTAAAGTCTGCTCTTGAGCAGTGAAAAAGTCCTAAGGTTTTTCATGTCAGTGACACATAATGTAAAGCATACAGTGAGCTTTTTTATTGTTCACCCTTCTGAGAAGCATAGCGTAGCACTGAAAGTAAATAACAATTTCTAACATTGCAAGTGTTCAACGATACTGTCACAAACACCCCAAACATAACCTTCTTCTGCCACCCCCCAAAATGTAGTGGGGTCCGGAATTTAAAGGTTTCACAACTCTTTTGTAATACCATTATGGGAAATCAGGTGGCAATATCTCAAACTTGGCCAAATTATCCCAGAAAGAAATACTCAGAACAATCAAAGAGCTTATGAAGCATTTTTAAATGAATCCCAGTGTATCATTTTCCAAAGGATGGGATCCAATTCTATTTTGTGCTCTGAAGAATTGTGTTAAACCTCTAGAGCACTTTGTGAAATGTGAAAATGCAGTTTGCTAAAGAGATAGCCTAGGTGGTCTGCAGTAAATTACCCGGTACTGCTGACTGTGGCCATTCCTGTCAGTTTACTCCAAGGGTTTTCTACGCTTACAGTCTAACACCATTTACCAGCTTCTAAACTAGATTTGCTCTCTGGCTGCAAGTCAGCAGACCCTGGTGTAAAACACGGCCAAAAATTAGTTTGACTAAGAGTTGCATTGCAAGACCAGAACAGTGCTGTGCGTTACATACAACTAAGTGCAAACCACTACTTACAAGACTGTCTTCCCTAGTGGACTTTATGTAGTTAAGTTTTAGGCTGCTAAGACTACAATGGCTGCTGCCCTGCCTAGCTGGTGTTCCCTGTTCACTAAATTACAATAGATCTCTCTCTTGCTTTGTAACAATTAACCTCAGAAAGGAGCTAACTCCATTTGTATGGTAATGAGATATTCATCTGAGCGACATCAGAGTTAAGCATGCTAATAAGTTTTTATGCAAACACCTGAGGGGTCAAGCACAACCATGGGCTTGGATAAGAAAACCTTTTATTAAATGCAAATCACTTTTCTTGCAAACCCTATGACAGAACTTCGTAGGATTCCAACACAGCTGCAAGAATGGAGTCATTTAGGTTATATTTTCAGGCCCCCAGGCTAAGGAATATAACCACTGATTTATTTGTATTTTTAATTAATATCAGTGCGGATAAAATCTTCATTATAGCATCAAAGGAAAGAAGTACTACAGGAAGGTAGAGAGGAGAAAACAACAATATTGCCTTATCTTTCCCAAATTTGTCACAGTTTCCTGGGATGCAGGAAGGCAGATAAGACACTGCTGCTACAGAGCACAACAAGAGACTTAGAAATGTGTCAGGTCTTCATCTTACCCACCTATCTGCTATTGCCAAGTGTACTGTTATGTAGGCAAGTTTCCTAGCGAGCAGGATATCACTATGGTCTCCATCCTGCACCAAAACTTCTTGAATTCATTCAATCAATTCCCATTTTACACTCAAAGATTTTGAGATCCAAGTTAGAACTATCAGCACCTAACGTTACCCAGGGGATAACTGCCTGCCAAACATCTTTGGGACTAAAGGAGCAGAACCTTCTCAAAGACAAGGTAGATTGCACAAGGAGGAATGAAGGGAAGAAGCAGACCGATTCATTTAATTCTGGCAGAGCCAAGTGCAGGAGGCCTCTCTTGTTCAGGAGAGGCTGTTAGCACGACACACTGACTCATGCTGACAGCGCAGCCAGCGCCAGGGGAGTGGTTCTGGTTAGCAAGAACAGGAGTGAAACATGGGCAGCCCTCTGAAGTGCTGGCCTCGTGGCAAAACGTTGAGAGCCTTTGCTCCCGGACTGGAACATGTGAATTTAAATATCCAGTGAGTGCAGTGGGAGTTGCTCTATTTTTATGACAAAAGTTTATAGGAAGGATTATATCGTATGGTTGCAGTAAGAGGAGACTGTGCTGTTGAGACTTGGAAAGTCCCTTTCATTTTTGTTGCTGTATGATGAGCCACTTTTGGGAAAAGTTTGTGTGATGTATAATATTACTACTCAAAGCCCAAAAAAATCTAATCCAAAGGTGTAAATATACACAATATGAAAAGGATCCGATTAACACCTGGCACAGAGCTATGCCAGGTCATTTAAATCAGGTGAACTAGGCTCATGATGCTATATGTATTAAACAACAGCAACCCAACTGTATGCTTCTCCAAGATCTCTCTCACTGCACCAGTTACTGCTACCTTCAATACAATTGTTCAGCTGCTGGCCTATTTATGACATGTAAAACATGCAAGCATGCCATAGTCTAAAATTCAAGCCAGTAGATGGACGAATAACCCAATGAAGAGGGGAAGCTTTGTACAAGAAAATTACAACGCTATTGGTAACTGGACTCTCAAAACATATCCTGAACATCTAGTGCTCCTCCTGAGAATGACAAAAGCTCTTGGGGATTAGCTCTGAATTGTCACATTCACTGATACGTAATAACTGCGTCAAACACATCACATGTGTATCTCCTAGTGCATCAAACAGCATGAGACCAACCTGGTGAGTTTTGCATTCAGGGTGTCAGGAAACATTTAATATAACAACTATTAGTTATACCAGTCCAAATTTCAAAGCTTATTTCTGGAGCCAAAAAAGATTTTTAGCCTATTTGTTAAAATTATGTGTTGAAAATGCAACACAGAGAAATTACAAGATGGCAAAGCAGAACAAACATAGAGGCTCTAGCCTTCTACTTAAGCATTAAAATTACACACTAATAGACTACAACGAACCAGTGTCCAAACATGTACATACACTCCTTAGTATACATTCCGGAATTTAGCATTCAAATCTCAACACAGTATTTCCTTTCAGCTCAGCTGGTAAAACCCAAAACAAACCACATAAAACTGCTAAATTCATACCCTCACATACAACATTCTCAGGAGAAAAAGACCCCCTGAATATGCTGCTAGAGGAAAACTCCTACTAATTGTGCCCCTGGATCCAGTGCTTCTCCACTGGATGCTTTGTTACATATTTTCAGGCAAAATACTGAACAACTCCAGCTGTCTGAAATGTGCTGGCTGTCACCAGGAGGAAACTGGCACATCTTCAGTTTAAGACATCATGATTATTTCATTTGTCCTGTCACTTCTCTGTTGCATTTCTCCAAATCAACACTAGGAACCATCAGCCTGCTAGGAACTCAAATCTGAGAAAGAGAGAAGTAGAAAGGGGTGATATGGAGCTCATTCTGTTGAAAGCATGTGGTTTTGCCTTGTAAAAATAATCACCCTCATGTTGTCACTGGAAGAGGACCAGTTCTGTTAAAAATTCACAGTTGTACCCCCTATTTAGCGAGCGTTCCAGGGAAAACTAACACTTGACTGTGAGCAAACCAAAAATTAACAACAATGGCAAATATGATCATACAAGTCTTTACTGTAAAGTGACCCCTGGCACACCACTGACCTTTGGTGCCCGCTTCTACTGACAACTGCTGTATACATTTCCTTTCCATGAATCTCCTCATCATTACACAAAAACTCTGACGCTCAGAAGCAGTTTAGGAAGAGAATAGTCTTTTACTTGGCCAGGAAAGATCACAATGCACAGGAAACGCACAGTGTGGTTTCAAACAAAGGTATTTCCCTTCAACTCCAATGTAGCTTTTAAACATAACAGTCTTTGCCAGCTATATTGTCCTGACCTGATTTCATTGGTCTTACAACTAAATAATAAAAGACTTTGAAGGCTCCAGCTTATGTTTACTTTTTACACAGTTCTGGAGTCAAAACCAATAATCTCAAAGGGAAATTTGGGAAATATATATTTTATTCCATACCTCATTGTGATTCTTGTTTAACCATTCCTTAATAGTGTTAAGGGCAATGACAGCAGCAGGCTCATTTGGAAAGCCTAAAGACAGAAGAAACAAGAGATAAATAAAAAGCACACATTTTTCTACACATACAGGAAAACAAAACTGTGTTGGTTTACTCCCCCACCTACTCGGACTGTTTTGGGAATACAGTTGGACAACTCCCTTCTTCACAGATTTGTATGAAGGTAACAACAATTTAGGTAAAATCAATTACTTTTTTTACATTGAAAATAGAGCCAGTGATTATTTTATTGGATTTTAATTTATTTATTTATTATTTCAAATGCTAATCTAGGAAAGCTCCACTGCTTAACAGGAGTAGAGACAACAGAGAGCTACATGTGTCATCCTAAGCAGGCAAGAATACCACACATATATCACAATAACACATACTAGGCTTACATTTCATAGAATCATAGAATAGTAATTCAGACATTTCTTAAGGTATAAATGCTTTCTTAAAGCTTGCTTTCTTCAATCCATCTGCCAGCAGAACTATACAACACTATGACCCCAATGCCACAGGCATTTGTGACCTAAGATATAACAAACAACTTTGGAAATTAAGGCATTCATGAAGCATAAGTGTATGAATTTAAGGCCTGATGTTGCATGATATACTAGCAATAAACAATATCAGATAACTTTCCAAGGATGCAGACTTTTTGCTTTGATGGTCTCTATCTATCAAATCTAAAGATGCTTTCACTACTTAGACAGCCTTAATTTAATTTTCCTTTAAATTCCTAACTTGAGGGCAGCAAATCATTTTTGTGAGGACTGAAAAATAAAACCCCATAAGCTGCATGAATAGCTCTCAGTAGGTTAGATTAATAGAAAAGTCTTTGAAGAGATGGAGCTGCAGGCACAGCATACAAGCAAGCAAAGGGGCAAGACAGAAACAGTCATGCAATTTGGCATACAGCTGGCATACATCCAGCCTTTTTTACATTATACATCACCCCTGCACCATAAACTGAAATGCAGACAACGCACATTAGTTGATTTATCCAGCTTTCTGACCTGACACATTATAGAATCATAGAATCAACTAGGCTGGAAGAGGCCTTTAAGATCAAGTCGAACTGTTACCCCAGGAAATCCTCCAAACTCATCCCGTTATCATCCAAACTCTTATCTTCTTTAACCCTTTTTCAGAACTTGTGAACTGATAGACTGGGGGGAATGAAGGGAAGAAGAGAATCCCTCCACACGGAGTCACATCCCCAAAGCATTACGCCCTGTAACTAGGCTTTGCAAGGATTTTGTCCAGCAGAGTGTGTACTGTTTTAAAGTGATAGGTGACAACTACCCAGCAAGAGTAGCAAGTAAAATAGTCAATGTTTGGGTAATACTGACATTTAACACGTGCTTCCTTTGCACCATTTCTCAATAAAGCATATCTTTTTATATTTTTAAAAGCATATTTATTTTTTTTTCAGGGTCCAAGATGGAAAATTATTTAAGATCCTACAAGTGTTACTGTGGATACTTCCACTAATGCTAGGAAAATATATTCCTGTGACATTTAATAAGCTGCTGCTATCATCAAGGCATATTTCTTATGACACGAAGTAATGAACACTAATGAAACCCAAAGCAGGGACTTCCAACAGCCTCATTTTCATCATATAAAATAACAGAACTCTAAGCACAACGTCTACTCAAATTAGTAATATCCTCTCTAACAAACTGGGACTTCTAACATTGAAAGTCTGTAGCCTGACTGTGGTAGATCTGCCTGGACACACAACGAACACTACAGAATCATAGAATAGAATCACAGAATAGTTAGGGTTGGAAAGGACCTTAAGATCACCTAGGTCCAACCCCCATGCCATGGGCAGGTATAACTCACGCTAAACCATGTCACCCAAGGCTCTGTCCAACCTGGCCTTCAACACTGCCAGGGATGGAGCACTCACAGCCTCCCTGGCCAACCCATTCCAGTGCCTCACCACCCTCACAGGAAAAAATTTCTTCTTCCTTATATCCAATCTAACCCTCTCCTGTTTAAGTTTGAACCCGTTACCATGCAGAGGGACAAATGCATATTTGAGACATACCATTTGATATACCATTGTTTATACACTGAATGGTTTATTTCCAGCACAATTCTCCCTCCAGCAAGATTAACTTTTCAGGCTTATTTTTCACTCCCCTGCAGCAGGGTATTCATCCAAAACTGTGATAAAGCACTGACAATTTTATAGAATCTCTCTGGAAATTGTACATTATTTAGGAAGCTGCTGCCATACGAACCTATCTTAAATAGAAACTCATCTAGGAAACTGGTGTTCAATTACTCCAAGTAACCACAATATAAAAGAAATAGTTTAGTGGCCAAAGTAAAAAGCCTTGAATTCTGTGTATGATTTCAGAAAATATCTTGAAATCTACAGAAGCCTTTTATGATCAGTTCAGAAAGTATTAATAAGCATTTTACACACATTTCTGGTAATTTTAATGAACCAATTACCTTATTTGCTTTACTCAGAAGCAGGATGGATTTAGCCTCCTGATCCATACCCTGCTCCAGCACAAAAGACCCTGTGTCTCTGATTCTCAAACAGAAAAACGTGTTGTTTTACTGGACTGGGTTAAAGGGAGATAAAGTGAGATGGGACCTTTTTAAACACATCTTTGTGTTGTTTGTATCTCTAAGCTCCATTTGTCTGCCATAGTATTCCTGGTCTGCTCCCATGCGTGCACCCAACCCCTTTCCCCACTTTTCCCTTCAGCAAGAAAGCAATCTCAGTGAGCACGTGGGAATCGAATTACTTGAGAGAAATGAGCTCGAGGACCCTCACAGTTAACCGACTGCTGGAGCAGCAGCTCAGGCAATTCTGGCTAAAGGCTCAATTTCACAAAAGATAAAACAGGTAAAGTAATGAGTGACACTGGCCCATGTTACTGCAGTGAGTGCTCCTCCAGAATACTGAAAAGGACAAGGGCACAAAAAGGCAAAGTGTTAGCTGTAAGGTACAGGCAAGCAGTGCCTCCATAAGACTTCACTGGGTTTATCTGGCTGGAGACTTGGCAGGCTGTATGTCATGGATAGGTGTGGGGTGAAGCACATACCTATCCCCCCACCCCCAGTCTCTAACTTGGCCTGGGCTCCCTACAGCAGTGCCCACTAATCACATCTCACCATCTATTACCAGGATCTAGTCCCAACCCTTCAAGTACAGCAAATCTTAGAAGCAAGCAGCCATCACCTCTTTTGCTCCTCTCAGTTCAGGGCCTCTCCTTTAAAGAACAGTCTTATTCATGATAGCTGTGGGTGCAACCTGCTAAGTCAGTATGAACAAGGGTGTGTGGAAAGTTCTACACCGTTTGAGAGGCATGGTGGGTGAAGGAGAGACCCCATGTGCATGTATGGCCAGGGCTGAGCTTTGCTCTGCTCCTTCAACACTGCTGACTGTGGAAAGTACGTCAGTGCTGACCGTCTCCACATGCCTCTGCCCGTATGGGTAAAGCCTGTACTGCTTTTGTGTCTCCAGGAACACACAAGATCTTGTTACTCTAAGATCTTTCTAATTTGCTTGGAAACTGTCA
Organism: Agapornis roseicollis; assembly: GCA_002631895.1. Lineage (NCBI taxonomy): Eukaryota > Metazoa > Chordata > Aves > Psittaciformes > Psittacidae > Agapornis > Agapornis roseicollis. The sequence continues at coordinate 28,067 of NDXB01001394.1, forward strand.
ATGAAAGCTCTCCTGTCTTTGCCCAGTTGCTTCAGAGCTAAAAGGTCACTGTAAACAGGACAGCTGCCTTTGTATATGTTTGGAAAAGGGACTGCCAGCTTTAACACTGCCAGCTTAGGCACCAGCACTTGCCAAACTCAGAAACCTCCTTTCCTCCTCCTTGTGTGTTGCTAATAAAGGTGTAACTAATACATCTACTCCCCCTCACAAGACACCCTCACACTCCCCACTACAAAAAACCCATCCTACTACCACGACATAAAATATACCTCATGTGAAACCTACTCCTTTTGATATGTCCTTGCACAGATATTACCCACACTGGCAGCCTATGAAAGCTTTAAAAGGTCTTCAAACTTAGGAGCTTTTGCTCCTCTTTCCACGACTTTACCACCTTGTTCCCGGAAATTGTTTGTTACACTGACCTAAAAAATGGCTGCTGAAACAAGGAGCACACTGTGCAAGTGCCCGCAGTCATCATGGCCATATTTTCCAAAGAAGCCATGATAAGGTCTGGCAGAAATATTTTGGAATATTTGATATGAAAATAATGTGCTGCTTTAGAGGAGGAGAGTGTGTGGAGACGAACTGAAAGATACACATTAAAGCTCCACTTACAGAACATTTAGTCCCCTCATTTCATTAATATATGGAAAATATGCAATGAATTCCCTGTTGTTAGACTCCAGTATAAATGCTCAGGGGGATCTAGCAGAGAAACATTCACACTATCGTGTCTGCTACTGCATGCCTAATCTGACAGTGCAATATCTGAGAAATGTCTATGACAAGTTGTACAATGAATAACACTGCATCAAGGATTTGGACAGATGAAATTAACAGAAATCTTGTTAAGGGACACCAAAATTGTATGGAGATGCTGGTAGCTTTATCTGTCTCTCCTACTGTGCTCAATCCAATGCTGCATCTCATGAAGAAGGTCTAACTTGCAATGAGTTACTGCCACCTCCACATAAAAAGCCCATTAACAAAAAACCATTAGTACTAACCAGTCAACCTTTAATACCATACAGCTGAAGATGATCAGAACAGGTTCTATTGATTAAGATATAATACTAAGAAGCAAACGTCAATCCAGAAAATCACTCAGTAGCTGCAGGGGTGTTAGAATCTGTTGGTTTAACTGAGATGCCTCATGTTTTCTGTAAATCAACTCATCCTGATTAAAAAAGGGTCTGTATCTTTTTTGTTAGCACAGCTCAAGTGCTCAAAAGAGTTTTGTTCATATAAAATATGCTCCCTTTTCTATGGTTTCTAAAAGGCTCATCACAATCTTAATATTCTCATTCTTACTAGTTTTAATGGCTTCATTTTGAAACAAGTCATGGAAAGAACCAAATGCACATCAACACAAATACTCGTTATGTGTTCCTCATACTTTCTCAGGAAAAATATCTACACTGGCATGTTTGCGCATATATCAAAATGCAACAGTTTGCAGACTGTGCCCATGTTCTAAAATCAAACCCAAGTCTCACTGTTTAATCAAAATGACTGTCAAAATATAATAACTTCCATTTATTTAGTTTATATATATGTCAATGATGTTTAATAATATGTAAAGGATGCTCTTCAAAGAGTAGCACAACAGTCACACTTTTAATTGTGGAAGTGTACCAAAGGCCCTCTCTGCAGTCAGTGTGACAAGGTATTTCCACCATGCATCAGGCATTTGTTATGTTGGAATTGTCAGCACCAGATGGCATGAAAAACAAAGATGTTTCCCAGGTTGCTTTAAAAGAAGAGAGGCACTAAGCACTTATTCTATATATATTCTGAAACACGGTATTATTATTGTTGCTACAAAAGCTTTCTGAATCACAACAAGCACATGAATAACCAAGTTTCATTATGGTCATATGGCTTAACGCTAGCTATTGACAACACACTAATCACAACACTTCAGCCTTATCACTTTATGACAATAAAAGGAAACAAATGAGATGCACAGCCCAGCATGCCTGAGGTAGGGTTAACTCAATACATTCACTTGTCCTTCAGCTGTGAAACTAGCAGTATAATCTTGCAACTGATCCCATATAATCATCTTGTCAAAGGTATATTTTAGTAGTCAAAATGAATTCACTCATGCTAGGTTGATTCCCATTACCATGGTAAATCTGGCCTGCTTGGAAGCGGAGATAGAAGTACCCTACCAACAAGCTTAGCTTGTTGCTATTGTTAAGCTTTTTCTCTTTTTTCCCTGTTTTTTAATAACCATGGTCATGTGGTTACTGCATAAGCAAGCTGACAAGTTGCTGGCCTGATCATTTTTGTGGACACTTGCAAACTGGGAGAGAAATGTCCTCATTTGTATCAGTTGCATTGAAGACTAAAGAGAAGAGCCATGAATCTTCTTAAATAACCTACCTTGCCTTATTGAACTCATTCAGCCAGAGAAAACCTTATTTGCTGCCCACTCAAAATCCAACTCTCAGAAAGACTGTGAAATCAAGTATTGTGGAAAGCCAGTAACATTTATGTCACCCCAGTTAAGAAACAAAGCTGCATAGATTCACTGTATCCTCATCGCCTGTGCTAGAGTAATTAATTAGCATGCATGCAAAATGTCAAAGGAAAAAGAGAAATCTTCAAAATACATAAACAAAACATTCTTCTGAAGAAATCATTGTATGACTTTCAGTTCCTCTCATGCCTTTTCATTTTCCTTGAGTGAAAAAATGCAGCAGCAACAGAAAAATACATACAGTTCCTGAAGAATGATTGCCAATTGCATTCAACTCTGACATGATAAAGAGGCAGCTGCTGGAAAATGGTTAATAAAGAAGCCCAAAATAAGCATCTAGCAACTAATGAGAGAAACAGAATGTCTCTACTACGGTGGTGACACAAAGTAGGTGGAGTACTGTAATAACGGCTCTTCTTCACCCACAGAAGTGCATTGGGTAATGCAGTTAAGTCAACCAGGGTCCACACTGGTACTAAGGCACATCCTAAACGTCATGCAAGTCAGCAAAACCAAGGCAAGTTGTAGGCCAAAATACACTGGGGCTCTTCACAACAGGGCTGGCTCAGTCTTGGCTTGTCAGAAAAGGTATCCAGTGCGCACTCATATCTGTGCTGACTGACAGCTATCTCCTGTCGGATTAGCACAGCAACCCACCTTCACCAGCTACAGCTCAGCCACTTCTTTTGTGGGAGCTGCAAATCTGGACCCATCTTACAGCTGCAGTCAAAGAGAGGTCAGTTACAAGAAGGTGGCTTAGACAGAGGTAAACCCATGCCATTGCTGTATCATACCATGCTTCATACTGTACTACACTGGTATCATCAGAAAAATACCTGCCATACAATTGTTTTAAGTCCGCTAAATACGGACATACTTTTAACTATTTAGGTCAAGTTGAGGCTTGCATTAGCCTGAGGATTCCACTGAATTAAAACTAGAGTTCAAGTTTACCAAGCTGTTTGATATCTGTTAGCATTGGGATGAAAAAACATAATAAGTTTTACTGAAAATGCATTTACACTTGGACTGCTGAGGAGGAATGGAGCTTCCCTGTGAGGACTTTACTGCAGGAGGTATTTTACTGTGGTTCTGCAGGGGAGCTGAGTATTTGCAAGAATTCCACTTTTCTGCAGCAGTCAGTAGATTTTTTATTAGAAGTCAGGATTTTGGTTTCATTCTTTCTCCAGCATTTATAGGGAGTATGCTTGCAGGGGGACCACATCATGGCTAAATGGGTTCTCTAACTGTCTTGTAAAAAGATATAGCAAGCAATACTCAGAGACTCTCTAGGAAGCAAACAGCTTCATAGCTGTGCTGTTTACAGCTCTATGTGATGGAGCTTTTCTGTCTGTCAGGGTGTTTCTAATGCCCATGTGCAACGTTAAGGTTTCAAGCTGAGCATAATCACGGAAACAGCAGAAAGGTGCCACCACAACACTGAAAGGGAAAAGATCTTGCTACCCTGGCAATCAGCATTCTCATATGGTTAAGAGAAAGTATATACAAGGGAAATGCAACTGAAGGATACACTTATCCAGGTAGTTTCACAATTAACCTACTTACAAGAGTGCATATGCAGTGTTTGCATAAATTACACACCCGCTTAGACACATGTATGCAGCTGCTCATGAGCTCAAGTACATCATTATTCTTAAATCACACCCTACACCATATCCAGAATTGCTATTCCTGAAACAAGTGTTGTACAGAGAAACGCTGAAAGAGGTTGCGAAGTGTACATGAGCCCCTTAATGCGGAGTGTTTAATCTTCTACTTATCTGTATATGGCAAGTTGGTTTTGTAGGGTGGTAACATAATACAGCAAAAGTAATTTGAAACTAAGTGCAAAGCACTAGTCAACTGTGAAATCTCCCATCATACGCTGAATTGAACAGTGATGGGATATTGGCTTTGTCATAGTTACAATTCCAACAAGGTTAAATGTTTATTCTACCCTCTGATTTAAATAAAAATGCCTTGTTGTTCTCAACTGAAGCAACACGTAGGGAATCAGTCCTGCCCTCCTGAAGTGCCCTGCTAATGCTGCAAGAGACAAGAGCAAATATCCCCACTCCTGCTCTGAATTCCACTTGAAACTGGTAGTTTTTCTACAAAAAATATGGTCCAGTGCAGTGATGCTTAACCTTTACTGACACCATCCCAGACCCTCCTTGACACACAGTGTCTCTAAGCTCTGAGGGAAGCCTAAGCATCCAGGTATCTGCTGCTCAGCAATAGGAATGAAGTAACAGGCCCGGACCTTGCACAGCTCAGTTCCCTACGGAAATGCATTTTGCAATTGATTGCAGACTCTAATTGAAGGCTCGCCTGAAGTTGAGACATTCTTGACGTGCCTCTCCTTGCAGAGTCCCCGATGTCTACTAATACATCTGCCACTACGTGCTGGGCAGGGAAAGAAGGGGGAGAAATGGCTATAAGCAGCTCCTAGTTCTTGCTGATGGGAGCTTTGTACAGAGACTGTGAGCTGGGAAAGTGCACTGGAGTGCAGCAGGCTGTGGTGGGGAAAGAGGAGGAGAGGGAGGAAGCACAGGACTTCTTGCTGCAAGACAGCCTGTGGGGTTTGGTGGAGGATTGCTGAATTCAGCAGAGACAATATCAGGGTGGTGGCTTCACGAGAGCTCTCAGTATTTCAACTAGAACAGGCAGCACATTGTGACAGGAGTTACACGTGTATATAAGGGACGTGAGGGAAGACAAGCTACCACAGCAAAATGAAGGGAGATGTCAGCGTAAAAAGTCTGAGAAACTTCAGAGGAATAAAACATACGTAGGCAACGGACAAAAATACGAAGTCACATAAAGAAAACAGACAGCTCTGCCAGCCCAGCTCCATCCTTTAAATCACTTCCACCACATTCAATTGCTCTGACAGATGCAACCCAAAGACCTAGCTGGATTATCTAAAACCAACAGCGTACTCGGTGAAGGCCATACACGTACAAGAACAAACAAAACAATCTGACATTATTTCTACTGAAGCACAGTTCTTATCTTCTCTCTAAGGGAAATCAAAGAGTTCCTAAGAGCACATAAAGAAAATCAGCTGAAACAACACATACTTACTCCTTGTGGGGAGAATAAGGAAAAAAATAAGGACATAAAGATGTTCTTTTATCTTTTTCCCCAAAAGACATACATGGAAAAAAGCCATGTGGGTGAAAAAGCAAGATACTACGTGAGGCATATTTAATCTACTTAATTTACTCTTAAAACCAAATGCATTACTGATCCCTGGTTTGCCTCTATTATTCACACTGTGGATTTTTTTCCATTCTTGCCTCAGGCGGTGGTAAAACCACACTCAAGGGTCACGCAGACCAGCAGCCATCACATTCAGGAAAACTACAACAGCTCACAATTGAAATATTTCCAGATAATCTGGAGTTCAATATATTTTAGATGAAGGGGAGGAGGGCATTTTATATTCGATGCTAAATGGCTTCTGTTCTTCACTGTACAGTGGTGCACTTCATACTACATCAACGCCTGCTACATGAATGCTGCTAAAACAAGTGCTTGAGCAGGATGTTTGACTTGACACACCATTGCACTGTCACAGCATTTTATGCATTAAATTTTTTAAGAGGAAGCATTTTTTTTCCTCCTAGCCTAGATGCTGTCTCATTTCTGTAGAAGTCATTTGACCAGCAAGTGGTGAGCTCCATCTGAAAGTACAGATCCTCCTTTTTGTCCAGCAAAGGTCACAGTGTACCTTACTCTATTCTATGCTTCTGTATGTATTAACAACCAGCCAATTTACTCTAGATACTTCATTTCAGGCTGTATGGCAGCAACTCTGTGAGCAAAAACTGCACCAAAGCCACTGAAACTATTTCTCCATGTTGCACTTACACCTCTTTTTGCTTTTCTGTTGCCTGAGAACACAGCAATATATGCAAAAGAAGAATTAGAAAGGTTTTGAGGGTTGGATTAATGGGAAAACTGGTTTAAAGAAAAGATAATGAAAACTCGCATTAGAAAACACTAAATTTTCAGCAAGCCTAACTGGTTATAACTGTGTATCTCATGCTTCTGATGCTCTTAGCAAGTCCCCATATGCTAAAGAGTACAGAACAAGCAATTAATGAGTAAAATACAAAAATAACAAACTTTAGGATAACCTTGACTCTTCCACTTTGTTTATAAGGACTACTTCAGTCACATGCTAATTATATATATCAGCAATAGTACTCCCTTATTGCAGCACTTCTGTTGACTGACAAACAGCCTCTAGCATCAGTTGCCTTTTAAACCCAACAACAGCAGCTGATCGAGAAAATATCCCAGATCTCATCAGGTTCTTCAGTGTGCCAAAAGTTCACAGCATTAACTGTCACACAAGTATTTCTAAAAAAAATATGCTTTCTGCTAATATCTCTAATTTGCATTTGAGTCACAATTATGCATTTACTGAGTCTTGCATACTTCAATCAAAAAAGGAAATTAAATAACTAGCTAATGGCACTTCCAATCCCACAAATTCCAATCCAATTTAGGCTTGATATGAACTTTAGGTCTTATTAACACTTGTTTTAAGTAACATTTCCAGCATGTATTCTGACAAGTTGTCGCTTGATTTTTTATTTTCTTTTCTTTTAATCATATAAGTAAGCGTGTTCTGCTTTAGCAAGGAAATTCCTAATGTTTAGAAAGGTTTATCAAACATCAATGCTACTGGTTAAACCAACATTGGTAAATCCAGCTTTAAAGTTAAATGATTTCACCTTATAGGATGCCATTTTTTTTTTTTGGGGGGGGGGGGAAGGGATTTCCCCTGCAACACTTTTCCCAGGTCCTTTTCAACAATATCCAAATTGACATAAGGAGAAAACTGCCAATGCAAATGACAAGCACTGTAGTCAGAAGCAATGCGCATGTTTGCAAAGAAGGAGCCTATGGTACGGTTGGTTAAAGCAAGCAGCGAAGGATACAGAAGGCTAAGAAATGTCTTTTATCCAACAGCCCCATACAAATAAGAAGCTGCTCTGGACAATTTCAATGTAAATTTCTTACCACCTGTCAGACAACTGAGATTTAAAGACCTCCACTTAAAAAACCGGGCATCTGCGAGCTCAGTCCTTCAGTGAAAATTGACCTCCCAGCTCAATTTCCATGTAGATGTAGCCATGTAGCAGCAAAAGGGGCTTATTCCAGAGCTTTATTAAATCTATCTTGTATGTACGCTGAGTGTGAGGTGACCCATGTTATGCCTGGGGAAAATGATGCTTCCGAGGCAAATCTCCACGCTCCACACCACAGGCAAACACAACTAATCCTCTGAGAAACACGACATCCCAGGTAGGTTAGAGACAGGCATACAGAAAAACATTTAAGCTTATTGGACATAGAAACCTCATCGATTATTACTTAATGAAGCAAACTAGAGAAAATAAAAGATCTTTCATTAGGATAAATGTAAAAAAGAAGGGGGTCAGTTTCAAAAGCTTTTTACATAATCAAAACTGAATGTGTTAGAGTCACGCTCAAGGAGCAGCTTTAGCTAATGTGATTTCCATTAATTTCATCAGAGCCCACTCTATACATCCATTGAAAACAGCCTGCATTAACACGACAGCTGCACATCTCCAGATTGTGAAAAATACCTCTGCAACATCGAGTGGGGTCAGCATTATTTCAGTGAGTTACTGATATGCATTCATTGCCCACCACACCACAGTCTTCCCCACATCTTTGGGGACAGAAACGAGCAAAAAAACACTGCAAAACTTTATCAAAGAGGGAAAATTATCACTGTATGAGACAAAACATAGGCCGGCCATGGCAATTACAGCAGATTTAGAGAGATTTTAGCTCAACTCCCCTTGCAGGACTTACCTGGAGGGGTGAAAGAGCCTCTGCCAGCTCTAAGCCTTTAGAGTGAAAAAGGCACTTCACACACTCTCCTCCAGCCACTGCAGTGACCATGGACAAGATGGCAAAGTGTATGTCTAAATTAAAATAAGGTTTCATAGTATTTCCTGGGCTCCATGGGATTGCTGTGAGGAGAGACTGGGGCAGCTCCATGGTGGCTTGCAGCCAGGTCCACCTTTTTCACCTTATTTCCAACCCCTGTCGCAGTCCTGTCAAGGAGAAGGAGTAAGAGAGTGCCTGGGCAGGCATCTGTCGGCCAAGGTCAAGCCACCACACTACCACAGATTTAGCCAGCTTAAAATAGTCTAACTACTCTGTTTTTCTTTCACCAAAGCATTTTGAAAGCCTGCAAAATGAAGGCACAACAACATGCGGAAGAAAATCTATAAAAAAGGCAGGGAATGGAAAATTAAGGCATGAGAGCTCTTACACTGGTGAAACCAGTGTAAGAGTTTGTTCAAAACCAATCAAAGTAGTATTCTTGGGGGTAGGGAAGTAATTCCAGTTGGATTTTTCTAGTTAGATTTACAAAACTAACAGACTGTTGTTCTAGCAGAAATAAAGGTTGATTTTTATAAATCAATTGCTAAAAAAAGGACCTCCACAACAAAGCAAGAAAACTCAACAGTACTGATGAGTCAAACCCAATGAGATCAATACTGATGCTTATTTGAAGTATACTTATTTATATATGAGCTTTGCAAAATAATCTCATCCAGTCTGCTTATGCAAATAAACACTACTGAACTTGCAGTAACTACCTGGAGATAGGAAAGATGAAGTGTGTAGGGTTACGTGAATCTGAACATTACTAAAAATCATTCTGAAAAGCAAACAAAGGTCCAGCCACTATCTAAGATAGTTGAGAATAAGTAAACTACACTAACACTGTAACTGTTACTAATCAAACCATGTTAAAACCACTGCGCGTCCAGCACTTGGTATTTAGAAGTATTCTAGGAATAAAGAGGAAAAGAAGTGTTGGACATCCAAACAAAAAAAGGATCTCTGAAATTCATAAGGGTCAAAGAAGGATTTGTATTCCTTAGAAAATATGAGATTACAATTAAGCCTATATGACACAAATTAATATGAACAAAGACAAAGACTAATTGCTGCAAGGTACCCGAGTTCATGGAAACACCAGAAGAAGGGAAACAAACTTGAATTAATAAACCCCATCTCAAGTAAGAAACTGGAAGAAATCTCTGTACAAACTGAAAGAACAGGAAGGAGGAAAAAACCCCACTAAGACAGCAGTCAGAGGAGCTTTTGCAAACGGATTCAAAACTGCTTAGAACATTATTTGAAGAGAGAGCTAGTGTGCAATATATAGTGCTAAGCCAAAGGAGGAAACAATGAATGTGTGAGCTTCTGGGACATTTCTTGTACTGAAATTTTAATATGGATCTTGTTTCCTATCAGTTTCAATCAGATTCCACATATATCTTTCATGTTCTGTGTATGTAAGAGTAGGATACCACCACCAGGTACACACTGAAAATAACTGATGATTCAAAAAGGATTGAGATACTTCTGAAAACCCAATAAGCAAATGAAAAAGCCCCCACACTAATTTTAACAAACCAAGTTCAGAGTGTAAAAAACATCCCCTTCTAAATCCAGTTTTAACACATGTAGATGCTACTGCCACAAGTAGCTCATCTCTGTCCCCCTGGAGCTATGCCACATTTAGACCTGATGGCTGAAAAGTTTGTGTGAACACTCTTTGCTTTGGTCCAAATCAAGTGGGATGGGTTGATTTCAACAGCTTCAGTCTATAAGGCTTTTTTTCCATCCATCCTCCTTGGGATTGAAATGGATCAAGAAGCAAGTAGACTGAGAGGCCTGGAGACGCTGTGAACGCTGGCATGGGGCAGCTGAAGGAATCTGTGGGATGAACACTGCATCAGCAGTTGGAACTGGTGCAGCCAAATAGTGCTTAGATTGGATTGTCTGGGTGGTGGTTGGTTGTGGTTTGGTGCTTTTCTTGCTCATCTGCTGGTTGGGTTTATTTCTTAAGCAAAGTATCTTGTAAGCATCTGTATCCAACATGTACTAATGTGATGATGCTGTCTTAAAGGCTGCAAATTATAGACAGATAATTCAGGATTGGACTGAAGCACATGATTACCTCCTAGTGTTTACCAAGGATATTTAGATTTGTTGTGAAGGAAGAGGAAGAGAGCTTCATCATCGGTTCTGACATTTCAGGGGAAGAAAAGAGCCTTATAATTTAGAGATCCACAGACATTAATGTATTTAGTAGGCAGTCACAAAAATAAGCAATAAATAGAGAGTAAGCTAAATAGCAGAGATCATACATTAAAAGTTACAAATTAAGACTGCACATGAAATTCAGGCAGAACCATTTTGTTTAGTAAGTAGAAAACCAGTGAAATATGGTGACAGTGAGAGTCATAAAAACAAATGATAAAAATAAGTAGATTAAAAAAAATTGTGGAGGTAAGAGAAAACTTAAGACACTGAGAATGATAAAATGTGAAGCCAAGGCTGAAATATATTCAGTGCAAATATCAAGGTGACCTCTTCTGAGCCAGGAGCTTTGATGCTGTGAAACTTCAACAATTTGTAACAATTGGTCTATTAAGTAAACATAAGTCATTATCCAATGTAATTGTTTTTCAAATAGATAATTTCTTCAAATCACATGTAATTTAAACATAATACATCTTTATGAACTAAAAGTCTATGTTTTACTAGCATAAGTGCTGATGGAGAAACATTTCTATCTATTCCTTTCCAGAAACTGTTCAGCTAAGTTAAGGTCAGCATAAATGCCAAGTAATCAACATGGGAAACTCAGAAGAAGGTCAACTACTAGGAATAGTAATCTTGAAAACACGAAACAAGCTAAGAAAGGAGTTGGAATTTAATTCTTTACCATCAAATGCATGAACTAGAACATCTCTGTCTGCCCTTAGTGTGACAATTCTCAATTTCCCATTATTATTGAAGAAATTCAGTAGTAGTTAAGTATTTCCACATCACTTCTGCATAATTTTGAAAAACATTCATTGAAAATATACATGGGGAATTGATAAAACCTTGTGTATGCACGTAAATAAAACTGCTAGAGATTCTTGTACAGTCAAGTTTGTCAGTTGTGCATTCTCCACTTTGTGGTTAACAAGCATGGTAAATGCAACCATTGCCTCCAATTGCCTACAGTCAATAAAATTGTGACAACTCATTAATCAGGTCATACAATAGAAAGACTGGTATAAGATTCCACAACATGAAATCCTCATTAGGAATGACAGGGAAGCACTCCCAATATGTACCCACATTACCTGAATCATGGCTGACAGCTCTGATTGAAAGGGAGCTCTGAACCTCACATCTTCCTTCGTGAAGAGCCTACTACATACATCAGCAAACTATCGCTTTACTGAAAACGAGTAAATTATGATTTATGAAGTAAATGGCAAAATAAAATAAAAGGTTCCTAGAGCACTGGCCATCACAGCTCCACATTTTATCATTCTCAGTGACTTGATTTCTCTTACGCCCACAATTTTCTTCCACTGCTTTCTTCAATATTGGATTTAGCTCGGTGGAAAACACAGCAACTTTTCCTTTTTGTTCACTTTGGGAACTAGGCTTTATTTTTATAGAAGAGACAAAAAATCATCTCTTAATTAAGCAATGCCTGGTGATTGAATTGTTCTCCTCTCTCATTCCTAAAGCCAGGGAGAAAAAAAAAACAACCCATAAGACTACAAGCAGGTAGCAAATATAGCTCAAAATGTTGCTGCCTTACAGCAGTAATGCTCCTAATGGCACTTGGCTAAAAAATATATTCTGGACTCATAATGGTCTGCTACATTGTGTTTACTAGTTACGACAAAAAGAATGGTTAAAAACCTATCAGTGGCATAATGTTTAGCACCTATTATGGACACAGATATAACTACCTTATGGCAATTAAAGGCATAAGAAAATGATTAATGTTCTGAAGCCATAAAACTGCATCAGTAGAAAAGCTATTATGATTGTACTGTCTACAGCTCGCAGCCTACACCGGGCAATTTACGTCAATACGCATTCTGCATAAAACTGATCCTCATTTTTTCCAACACTAGATAATGAACTGTTACATAAAGCTTAAACTACACACCACACACTGGTCACTGCTGGAACAGTTGATTTACTCTTATCCTAAGGATGCAACTTGTTTAAGATTAGGTTCTAGATCTTCCTATTCTGCATTTTCCTCATCTAAATGCCAAACATTTCACCCTGTCAGCTTCTCCATTTTAGAAATGCGCTTTTGATCACAAGAACTGAGAAACAGGAAAATGGATACAGAAAACATGCTACCCGCCTGCCAGCTGGAACAATGTGCTGACATTTATACCAGCTCTTATTCAGCAGACCCTCCTCAGGCAGGATCAGCATAATATTATTCACATTGAACAGTACTTTCCTCAACAAGTGACCTGTAAGTGCTACTCAATTTGACTAAGCAAACCAGAATTTGGTTTCTTTTGACAGAATAAGTCACAACGTGTGATGAAAGATGATATTTTCCATATGGGATACTTCCAACTCTCCGAAAAGCAAAGGTTTAATGCTCTTATTCCAGAAAAAAATGAAAACAGAAGGGGACAGAAAGTCTTCCACTGCCACAGCATGACATACAGTAAATTATTAGCCTATAAATGGTATTGCACATTATTTCTGTTAAAGCGTTCTTTCAAACATCACAGAGAGAAGGGAAAGGGGAAAAAAAGAAATTATATGCTGCATTGTCCAAAATGAAATTGGAAAATGATAGATACGGTTTATCATCTAGTAATATACAGGAAAGCAAGCACTCCACTCTTTCGTATATAACTAATATATTGAAAGGAATAAAAAGAGACACACACAAATCGCTTACAAATCACACTTTAAAGTAATATTCTTTCCAAGGGGCTAGATACTCTTTCAAGAAAAAGATAACAAAGTCTTCTCTGCCCAAAACGAAAGTTATAAGAAAGGTATGATACATTGAACCAGATTTCTCCTCTGCTGAAGTGAATGAAATTAGAGTCAAAGTGAATAGGGGCTATTATAAAAAGCAGCATCTATTCCTCTAAATGCAACGGAATATTTCACAGCTACTGTAAACCACTATAGCTTCTCTAAAACCAATGTATATCGACTTACACCAGCATGAATTTAGCTCTGTTTCCATTTTAGTTAGCATTCGAAAACCTAAAATCCTAGCAGTAGATTGTACAAAGAACATTATTATGAGTAGTTCAGTTAAAATAGGGTCTCACATTCCAAATATAACCCTAGAAGCCACACATGTGCTGCACCATTCCAACAAGTACAAAAGAAGAAAGCTAGCTAAAACATCTACCAGAAGATCCCAAGCTTTTTTCCATAGCTGACAAAATAAATCTAGCTCTTCAGGCTAATGTTCCTTCCTTTCCATCTGGAACCAACCTAGGTCCTATTCCCTGGCATGACTTCAGAAACTATCATTGCTCAGATCGGTGAGCAATAATTGTTGTGGTGACAGGCTTCTTGCACAGTAGCCCTAACAGATCCACCCAAACCAAGGATCCATCTCAGTTCCTATGGGATCAGACACAAAATCACAACATCGTTTAGGTCGATGTAGGCACCTTGTAAGCCACAGATAGTGAGTCTTCTTCTTCAGGACTAATCCAGGTGATCCTCATCCCACAGCAGTGATCGAGGAGGTCCCGCGTGGCACTCAATAACCTTTATTGCACCTGCCAAACCCTAGCACTGAGAGTGAACGGTTTGTTTATGGGCTGTGCTGGCAACAGGCACACCAACAAGTCCCCTTGTTCAGTCTAATGGGGTGAATTGAAAGATTAGTCTGTCATGCTGGCATGAGGCCTCATTTTTCTTCTGTGCTACATAGGTCGCCCCCTTCCCGCAGCCTGTATTTGATTGTGATTAATTCGTCAAGGCTGGCCATAGAATGGAAATGAAGAAATGGATTGCCAATTACAGTTAGTCTTCTCACAGAATACCCCTCAAACAGGCGCTATTCTGCAGCAGTGACAGCTCAGAAATAAACTGAATGTGGCTCTATTGAGCAGAGAGCTGACCCAAAGTGCGTTTTAAAGCAGAAGGTGACTTCCCACCACCCCTCCCTCCCCAGCTCTTTGGTAAACAGTTGGCAGGTACACAAAGAGGCCATCCACATTTATTTCTGTAGTCACCTTGTTAAGACATGCTGAACTCCTGACTTAACACTCTTCAACAAGGTGCACATTTGTTTCTGAATACCTTACCTTAGGTAAGCCTGAAGGGGAATTTAATATGTATACTGTTACTGCTAAGAAAACAAAACTAGCAATGGCTCTGCTCTATACAGAAGCTCTTAAAAGCATTCAAACTTTCCCCTGAGCAGTACTCACAGAAAGGTATGTTTTGACTCTTGCTGTGTTTCCTCTGCAGTAAACCTCATGTGTTCTCACAAGCTGTTTAATATTGCATTGATACAGACAGCTAGTTTAAACTGAATAATCGGATTCTGATAGATTAAGGAAATAGGAAACAATTTCACAACAGCCTGATTTCTTTTTTTTTTTTGTTAATAATTATTAATGTGGAATTTGAGAAATAATACCTCATTCCTGTCAATGCATGCATGCAATTCATTTTACACACCAGCAAATTACTCGTTGCATAAATTCAAAGCATGTGTACAAACCCAACTTTCTACTGCTTTAGAAATTCAGGTTTTAAAGAAATAATCCCTTTTCCCTCAAGAAAATTCAGACCACTGTAATAGATGCTTCCTTCTATTGTTGAAATTCAGTTAATTTTATACTATTGTCCTGGGTATCACATCTTCAGGCAGAAGAATGGTGAATGTGCTTCCAATAGTCAGCAGCACACAGTAGCTTTAAATGTGCTATGAAGACAAAAAGGCGCAGCTCTCTTCCTTGCCCAAGGTGGCCTTCCATTAACACATCCACCACCGAGATCTGTGGTGCGCAGCACTGTAGAACATGTCTTTATAAACAGGATGCTGGCTTAGAGAGAGGATTAGTCATTCAATACACTGAATCATCTGACTTTGCTATTCTTCTCCTGCCTCCGCAGCAGTTGCCCTTTCCAATGATATATGGCAGCTTTCCTATCTAACAAAGATGCAGAAAAAAAGGACATCGCAGTGAACGACCCTTGGAGGCAGAGACACCTTTAAACTGTCTTTCGGGTACTTTTATGAGACAGAGAATAGCAGGTTTGTTCTGTTGATCTTTTCTTTCATATCAGGATGAAGAGAAGGTATTTGCCCTAACAACAATACATTTTTACCTTCCACAGGCCACCTCAAAGCACCAATATTTTACACACACTTCTTCCACACTTCTTGAAGAACCTTCAGACATCAAACATATAAACAAGAGATGATCATGGCAATATAAATTTCTTTATATGGTGACTGTCAATATTTGTATTTAGGGTCGCCAGCACTGATGAGGCCCATTATGACAGGTATCATACAAATACACACTAAAAGACAATGTCTGCTATAGAGAACAAAAAAACAGAACAAATAAGGGGCAGCTCCATAACATTCTACAGCCAGACCTATCACTGTGCACTAGAAATAATGACAGAATGAGGAAGAGGAGCTGTTTTACCTCAGGCATTTATAGCTAATGCAGTCACAGTTCAAAAAGATACAGCTGATACCTTTTGTTGTAAACCTACTTGTTATACATCACACCACAAATATCATTCATAGAATCACTGAGTGGTTTGGGTTGGAAAAGACCTTAAGATCTGGGCTGCATCAGAAGGAGCGCGACCAGCAGGTCAAAGGATTCTGCCCCTCTACTGTGCTCTTGTGAGACCTCACCTGGAGCATTGTGTGCAGTTCTGGTGTCCTCAACATAAAAAGGACATGGAGCTGTTGGAACAAGTCCAGAAGAGGCCACGAGGATGATCAGGGGACTGGAGCATCTCCTGTATGAAGACAGGCTGAGAAAGTTGGGGCTGTTCAGCCTGGGGAAGAAAAGGCTGCGTGGAGATCTCCTAGCAGCCTTCCAGTATCTGAAGGGGGCCTATAGGGATGCTGGGGAGGGACCCTTCATTAGGGACTGTAGTGACAGGACAAGGGGTAACGGGTTCAAACTTAAACAGGAGAGGTTTAGATTGGCTATAAGGAAGAAATTCTTCCCTATTAGGGTGGTGAGGCACTGGAATAGGTTGCCCAGGGAGGCTGTGAGTGCTCCATCCCTGGCAGTGTTCAAGGCCAGGTTGGATGAAGCCTTGGGTGGCACAGTTTAGTGAGGTGTGTGTGAGGTGTCCCTGCTTATGGCAGGGGGGTTGGAACTAGATGATCTTAAGGTCCTTTCCAACCCTAACTATTCTGTGATTCTATGATCATCAAGTTCTGACCGCTGCTGCCACAGGCAGGGACACTTCACACTAGACCAGGCTGCCCAAGTCTCTGTCCAGCCTGGCCTTGAACACTGCCAGGGATGGGGCAGCCACAGCTTCCTTGAGCAACCCATTCCAGAGCCTCACCACTCTCACAGTAAACTTGTTGACCATTATTCCTGTTCCACTTAAGCATCTCATGGCTTTTAAAAGCTACTTAAGGACACAGGAGCACAGGCTAGTACAACTATTCTGTTCTCATCAAGTAAGTTCTATACAGTGAGTGGGACTCAATATTAACTGAATACATCTAACAGTTTTCATTTGTAAATGTCAGATAAAACAACTGCACGGTATTACAATGATTGTGGGTGATGATCTACAATTAAACAACTTATCCTAGGCACTTTTTTCTAGTGGCTGAAGTATTGAGAATGTGTGCTGTGTAACTAAGATTACATACAAGACTAGTTATGCCACAGTGCATGGGTAAATGAAATCACTGTTAATATGACACACATCACCTCTAGTGCAGGCTTTCAAACCCAGGAGTAGTCTTACAGCTGTCAAGATAATACCTATTCGCCTTTAACTAGATTAATTTTTTATTCAGTTCAGCCTTTCAAGGAAGCTTAGTTGCATCATGAAATTTGACTGAAAACATTAAACTAGCTGTCTTTTTACAATGTGTTTAAAACTCAGGGGTAACACAGTTCATATACAATGTTTTCTGTAGAAATGGGAAAAGTATGAAAAAGATGTTCTTACAGTTACTAAAGTGTCACACAACCGTTAATCATGAATATGGTTAAAAGACACACACACCACCACCATGTTCTCCTTCTGAAAAGAAAACCTGCTTTACTCTAGCACCTGATGAGATCTCACCAAGGAATCTGAGGTAACGGTGTGATTCCCTGGTACAAATATTGCTTGTCAATGAAGAAAACGCTAAGAATCCTGGAATCACAGAAAAACCCAGGTTGGAAGGCTACAGCACCTACAGAGGTCATTTGTTCCACCCTCCTGTTTAAAACAGGAACAATTTCAAACATGGATGAGGTTACTCAGGGCTTTGGAGGAACTTAAGAGAGCATGCCTTTGTCTTGCCTTCCAAGTGCTGACCTCCCAAGATGAAATGTAGAGAAGTAGTCACAAATAACAATATATAAGCTTAACTGGTTTACTCAGTGATTTAAATAGGTATCTAAATGATTAGATTAGTAGCCTCTTAACTCCTTGAGACAGTAATTTTAAGTTATCTTAGGCCAGTTCATTCTTTATTATACCTTTAAAGCTAAATGATGTGAAACTGCATAATTGTGAGCTTCAACATCCTTCTGCTTCTTCCACAATGCCATGCTATGTTCCATACTCATTAAAGCAAATGGAAATGGTGGAATTCACTAACAGATTGGGTTGCAAGTTCAGTTCTAGAGACATGCTCTTTTCTGGGTAAAGAGGCAAGACATCATCAAAGAAAAAATTCTGATAGGCATAACTGGGTCTTTTACCAAGAAGTGTTTTATACTTCATGTCTTATGTTACTTTAATGTCTCCAAGACAAGGCCCATATATCTTTATTTTCTTACTTAAGTTCACTTCTTAACAAATTAACTTCAAAGAGCTTCAATCTTTCCTGAATGTGAAGCCACAGACCAACAGAAGATATCTTGTTGACATCAGGCAGGAAAAATTAGGGGAGATAATTAAGTGATGCTGTTGCTCTAGAACAACGAAGAGTTTTAACTTTCATCATGGTAACTGAGGCATTTTTAATTCCTAAATGGAAAACCGCAAGGACCAAAACAAACATTATATCTGACCAGCTGAAGCCCTGTTTGTGATACCAGCAATATGTTTTCTGAATACCAGAGATTTATTCCACCTCTTTAATGCTGTGCAAAATGGTTTGCCATTCTGTGAGAATGTTTGCCATGTGAGAGAAAAACAAACAAACAAGCAAAAGCGACAGGAAAAAGGGAACAAGTGCCTTAAGGGCAATGTGGGTTTGATGCCTTTGGAGATATTATGGCTTTTCTTCAGATAAAAGTCTGCAGATATCTACATAGCTCACTGCAAAAACAACTAGACATGAGCCATGCTAGGAGCTTCAAGATGAAAGACTTAAGAAATAAGAGCAAGAGAGCATATTGTTTCTTGCAGAGTAGAACCAAGACAGTGAGGTTAAAGAGTGTGGTCAGAAGCTGCAAGATTGAAGGAGCAATTGATCTAAGCAAATCTAAACTCAAAGCAGTGAGCCTAACGCAGGAGCCAAGGCTCTGTAAAGTTTGTAAAGCATAAGTTGATTATACTTCTGCTGATTTTAAAAACAGTAACTAGGTAGAATCATAGAACATGGTTTAGGTTGGAAAGGACCTTAAAGATAATCCAGTTCCAATGCACTGCCATGGGCAGGGACACCTTCCACTACACCAGGTTGCTCCAAACCCAATAAAGCCTGGCCTTGAACACTGCCAGGGATGGGGCAGCCACAGCTTCTCTGGGCACCCTGTGCCAGTGCCTCACCAGCCTCATAGTAAGGAATTTTTTCTTAATACCTTATTTCAATCTCCCTTCTTTCAGTTTAAAGCCATTCCCCCTTGTCCTATCACTACATGCCCTTGTAAAAGCTTAAAACTTCATAGAATCATAGAATAGTTAGGGTTGGAAAGGACATTAAGATCATCTAGTTCCAACCCCCCTGCCATAAGCAGGGACATCTCACACTAAACCATGACACCTTGAACACTGCCAGGGATGGAGAACTCACAACCTCCCTGGGCAACCCATTCCAGCATCTCACCACCCTAACAGGAAAGAATTTCTTCCTTATATCCAATCTAAACCTCTCCTGTTTAAGTTTGAACCCGTTACCCCTTGTCCTGTCACTACAGTCCAGTCCCTCATGAAGAGTCCCTCCCCAGCAGCCCTATAGGCCCCCTTCACATACTGGAAGGCTGCTATGAGGTCTCCATGCAGCCTTCTCTTCCCCAGCCTGAACAGCCCCAACTCTCTCAGCCTGTCTTCATATGGGAGATGCTCCAGTCCCGTGATCATCCTCGTGGCCTCCTCTGGACTTGTTCCAACAGCTCCATGTCCTTTCTATGTTGAGGACACCAGAACTGCACACAGTGCTCCAGGGGAGGTCTCCCGAGAGCAGAGTAGAGGGGCAGGATCAGCTCCTTCGATCTTCTGGTCACGCTCCTTTGGATGCAGCCCAGGATACGGTTGCTTTTTGGGCTGCAAGCGCACACTGCAGCCGCCTCATGTTCATGTTCTCATCGACCACCACCCCCAAGTCCTTCTCTGCAGGGCTGCTCTGAATCTCCTCTTTGCCCAACCTGGAGCTGTACCTGGGATTGCTCCCACCCAGGTGTAGGACCTTGCACTTGTCATGGTTGAACTTCATGAGGTTGGCATCAGCCCACCTCACAAGCGTGTCAAGGTCCCTCTGGATGCCATTCCTTCCCTCCAGCGGGTCCACCCAACCACACAGCTTGATGTCATCGGCAAACTTGCTGAGGGCGCACTCAATCCCACTGTCCATGGCAGCGACAAAGATGATGAACAAGATTGGTCCCAACACAGATCCCTGAGGGACACCACTCGTCACTGGCCTCCAGCTGGACACTGAGCCATTGACCACAACTCTTTGCGTGCGGCCATCCAGCCAGTTCTTTATCCACCGAGTGCCCCACCTATCAAATTGATGTCTCTCCAATGTAGAGACAAGGATGTCGTGTGGGACAGTGTCAAACGCTTTGCACAAGTCCAGGTAGATGACGTTAACTACTCTACCCCTGTCCATCAGTTCCACAGCCCCATCGTAGAAGGCCACCAAATTGGTCAGGCAGGATTTCCCCCTAGTGAAGCCATGCTGGCTGCCACCAAGCACCTTGTTGTTTTTCATGTGCCTTAGCATGCCTTCCAGGAGAATCTGCTCCAAGATTTTGTCAGGCACAGAGGTGAGACTGACTGGTCTGTAATTCCCAGGGTCATCCATTTCCTCCTTCTTGAAAATGGGGGTTATATTTCCCTTTTTCCAGTCTTCGGGAACTTCACCTGATTGCCATGATCTCTTAAATAGGATGGACAGTGGTTTAGCAACTTCACTTGCCAGCTCTTTCAGGACCCACGGATGGATTTCATCAGGTCCCATGGACTTGTGCACGTTGAGGTTCTTAAGATGGTCTCAAACCAGATCCTCTCCTATAGTGGGCCCAAGGTCCTCATTCTCACAGTCTCTGCATCTAAGTTCCTCTGTAGCTTTCTTGTAGGGCCCCTTTAGGTATCGGAAGGCTGTTCTAAGGTATTCCCTGAGCCTTCTCTTCTCTAGAAGAGAACAGGCTCTCTATCTCTTACTAAAAAGAAGAGGAAGAAGATAAAAAGCAAAGCCATGAAGCAACTCAGTAGTAAGTGTCCAAAAGTCTAAGCTTTCAATGAGAAATTTCTAAGGACAGTCACTAAATGCTATTTTAATGAAGGACAGGAGTTGTCCTCTAATATTCAGGGAAAATGCTGTAAGTTGGACCAGTCAGCAAGAACTTCCAAATAGATAAAATTCTAGATAGTCTAACTACAGGATCCATAAAATGCTGGTTTCCACTGAAAAGGAGAGCTTATTAAGTCTCTTGTCTGGAATCAAGTTTGAGCTTCTCCTTACTAAATACGTCATATGAATGTTAATTTTAGACCGTTGAGAGCTCATTGATTTACACTTTCCAGTAATAATTTTTTTAGTCTTTAAAGTATGGGAAGAGATCAATTAATACCATGGACATGGCACTGTCTGAAATAAGAACACTGTTAAATAATGCATGCAACAAATTTTTATACAAGTAATAATTAGATTTCTAGGATTAGTTGAATATTATAACAGTCATTGCAGAGCTGTTACAATTATTAATTTTAATAATAATCTCAGTTAACTGGTGATCAGTCCCAAAAGCAGCAGCAAAAAATGAGTTATGAGGCTTCCTCCTTGTTAAAATATTACATTATACAAATCATAGAGTAAATAACAAAATGCAATTAACTTCCCATGACTTACAAAAAATTACTGTTTAAACCACACAGTAGTGTCAAAGAAAACGATGCAGTCTGAGCTGAGAGATAAAGAGCTACTGATCAGATCATAAAGTTGTCATAGTTAAGAGAATCTTCTTAATGAGAATTTTCTTTACATGGCCTACTGGATTTTTGCTCTCCCCCCCATCACAGCAAATTTATATAATATCCATTTTCCTAGGTCACCATAATTGACATCACAATATTCAAACACTGATGATCACGTACAGCATCCGGCCATTGTGATGGTTACAGGTACTCCAAGCACGAAGCAGAAGATAAACATGAGACCGCTTCATGCTTCCTTGCTATACATTTGTGTATAGTTGCTCTAAAAAAATTCCAGCTAACTACTTCCCTGGAAAGACGCAGTGCAACCCTTATTAGAATTCCTCATTAAAGAAACATATAACCTTAGGAATGAAATGACAACAGAAAATCAGACAAAACAGATCGGAAAGATGGAAACAGACTGCCTCAACCTTTAGCCCTGTGTTAGGAATTTATTCTGCCTTAGAAAACATTTGAGTTCATCTTCTGACTCAGATTTTCAGAGGGCTTTTATAATTCTTCAGTAGCACACCTGTCGGTTAATCCCTTGTTATAATCTATCCGGGATCACCTCACGGGGAGAAGAGCTGATGGATATGCTCGCAGCCCTCTGAGGACTGGCAGGATGAATCGTTCACAGCCCTCTGAGGACTGGCAGGATGACTCGCTCTTTGGATAACAAGGAGGACACACCGGAGGTCAGGACAGCTGTGACACGAGCTGGCACTAGAACAAGGGACCTCTCTCCCCAGAAAAAGACAAAGCAGAGGATCTGTGATACCTCCCTGCATCCTGCCTTGAGAGCATATTATCTGATTCTATTTCCTATACAAACTGCACACTGCTTTTTTTCTCCTCGCTTTCTAAGTTTGCTTTTCAGACTCTCCTTCAGAAACACATAATAAATTTAACCTTGCAAAGTTTTGCCATGACCAGGCCAAAAGTTACAAGTAAGCATAAGCGGCCTGATTCTAAAGGAAACAAGTCTTACTGCAATGTAGTAAAGCTGTTTAAAATGTGGTGAACCTCTGCATTTCCACTGCCTAAATCACTGCAGACATTCTGCACTTTTAAGGCTTCAAGTCTTTTTCTTTCCCTTTCTCTGTGTTTTTAAAAGAAATGCAAGCACACATTCATAACAAAACCTAAGAGCTGCCATTATCTTCTCAGAAAGGACAGATGTTATCATTTTAGTGAAAGTCAAGCTAAGGCAAAATATACAGCTATACTTATGTAGAGACAAAGAAAAAAAAACAACTGGCAACTTCTCTTAGTTTCATCTTTCCTTCCCTCTTTCCTTTTCTCTTTTTCCCCTCCCTTAAATTTAAAATAACATTTAAATACTTGCTTATGTTGCCAACAGAAGTATCTAGGAGCAGAAGCCAAATACCGTATTACTTTAAAATACCACTAAGAAAGTAACAAATAGGTGTGCATAGACCATAACGTCTTCAACTCCTTCCATATGCAGTCGACCCCATAACTACCTCTCAACAGAGTATTGTGGCAAGCATGAAAATTCCTGTCTTCTCATATCCATCTGCAGAGCCTTGCTTTAATTTTGCAGCTCGTAAGGTTTGGAGCACCATATATCAGACACCCTTGTTCACTTTGCAGGCTGCAAACACCAGAATCTGGGGATAGCTTCTTAAAGGTGTTATAATGAGGTGTTCTGCCATAAAATCCACTGAGGAAAGTTGCTGCTTTTTTTTTTGACTCCCTCCTTCTGGCAGTACCTCAGACATAACGAGATGGTAATTATGGGGAAAGTGGATGTGTAAATGGTGATTCACTGTGTATAAGGTGAAAATACTACAGCCTAAAATAACAGTTTTTACCCTCAGGATTACATATTTGTCAGTAGATTTATTTTTATTACTTTTTACTTTATTTTTTTTTTTAAACAGATAGTAAAATTGCTTTGAAAAAGGCAAAAAAAGAGACAAACCAGAAGAAAATCCTTAAAAACGTAGCTAGCCTGAGAGAGACTGTGATAAGGTTAAGNTGACATACTACAGCCTAAAATAACAGTTTTTACCCTCAGGATTACATATTTGTCAGTAGATTTATTTTTATTACTTTTTACTTTATTTTTTTTTTTAAACAGATAGTAAAATTGCTTTGAAAAAGGCAAAAAAAGAGACAAACCAGAAGAAAATCCTTAAAAACGTAGCTAGCCTGAGAGAGACTGTGATAAGGTTAAGACTGCCTTGTTCGAGTGTTATTGAACCACTCCTGAGGATCTGTTGCTCAATACCCCAGTATCTCCCCAGTGATACAGGAGCGCTGCAAGGCCTCTGTGCTCTTCCTGAGCAGCTTTGTTTAGGAATCTTCATGCTTTTGATATAAAAGAAAGCATTCATTGCAACAGAAGAGAATCCATGGGGATATGACTCTTCATAACCTTTTATTTCTTTGATTATCAGTTTATAAGCATTTTAGAGGTGACGGGGATCTCTTAGGAAAAGATAGCACCTCCTCTCCCACACCCCCGAGTGCCTTTAAGCTCTTACTTGTTTTGCAGTCCCTACAAATATTGAGCATTGGTTGCTTTCCACTTCATTTTTTAAGGATTTAATCCCTCATTTGAAGCTATCAGACTCCCAAACCAAAGATCCCTCATGAGTGAATTTGTTGCCAGTGCTCTTTAAATAGGAGCACATTAAAATCAAAGTTTTGTCTCTTGGCACAGTGCCTTCATGGCAAACGGCCTTCTTGGGGCTTTAACTCATTCAAGCTGGAACATCCACAGTGTTATGGGTGGAGATGGAGTGTCAGGAAAGTGTTTGGGGAGGAAAGGCAGGCCTTCCCTCTATCCAACACCCTTCTCATGAAAAGCCATCTGCCCTTAACCAAAACCTCAGAAAGACGCTTGCTTGCCTGTTTCTTCCCGCTTTTCTTTTTATGGGAGAAAAGGAGTGCTCTGCAGTGATGTAAACAGGAAAAGATTGCTTTCCAGAGAAGCATGACTACTCTCTCCTGATAATAACAGAAAAGGCAAATAACTGAAGCCTTTACCAGAATTTGAAACAGAACACAATTCAGGTTCCTAAATTGGATACACTCAGTTCATCTCTCGCAAATTTGTCCACTTCCATTTGGAGGTGAAACGCAATTCTCAGCCAAGGGCTTCTAAAGGAACAGCATTTGGTATGGATCTGAGGTGAGAAGTCAAGGCGGTGTGTTCCTTCAATAACAATTTTTTGGGATAGTCCAGTGTTAACTGCAAGATACATGAAGCAATAGTAATCAGCAAGGCCAGCAGGAATGAAGCTGATCCACTTGCTTGTCTAGACGCTGATTTGATCTAAAGGAATGTGCATATATGGAGGGGAACAAACCCAAACAAAACCAGGAAGATGAAAGCATAGCTTTTCAGCTTTTGGGTGTACTTTACACCTCAAACACATCACACTGCATAATTTTAGCACTGCAACTGCTATCAAACATTCCTGAAAATACTGACACCTGAAGCCTGACGCAGGATTGCCTGTTTAATTACTGCTTTCAGGCAGAACGTCTGAGAGCCTGGAAAGAAGGCATTTATTTCATTGAGGAATACAAAGTTTATTAAAATGTAAACAGTAAAATCAATTAGAGACTGTATTCTCCAAACAAACAAACAAACCAAACCAAAGCAGCAGCGGATTTTAGCAGAAACGTGCCTGAATTCATTTCCAAAGGTGAAAACAGCAAACAATTACTGAAAAGCATCTGCCACACTACATAATGTTTCAGCAGTGCCATAGCTTTCTAGTTAAAATCAACGCTAACGTCAAAAAAAGCAGCCATTACCTCAGGAAAAGATTCCTACCAGAGTTCCTTTCCAATTTCCAACTTTCTTTACTGACTTCAGGGAATCATATTCCTCACCTGCTGAAACCTTTTCTATTAAGTAGGCCAATTATAAAAGAAAAATCACAGAATCAACTAGGTTGGAAAAGACCTTTAAGATCATCAAGTCCAAACACTACCCCAGGACTGCCAAGGCCACCACTAAATGAACTCCTATTATTTGTAAACGCCACTTACTAGTAACTTCCATATATTTACGCCATGTCTTGCCTGTTTTCATAAACTAATAACAAAAATGTATCAATATTAAAGATCAAGATTGAAGCCGAAGAGTCCAGAACGCAGAGCTCTCCTTGAAGTTCAAGAAGGGGACCTGAACTAAGGACCAACACAGAGCAAAAGGTTTCCTTTCACTGGAAACCACATTCAGTGAGTTCTAGCGTGTGCCAATGGCATCTGTGTGTTCTTCTGCACTACTGGAAATGCAACTCAAGCAGAAAAGGACCCAAAAGTATTTAGATTCTACCTTCTGAAGCCTAATTCAGATTTACAATCAGCAGTCAATTTCAAATTAGAAGTCCTTGAAAAAGAAGAAAGAACCCTAAATATTCCTGTCACTTCCCCCCACATCTGCAGTGCATGATTAGACAAAACTAAAATTACTTTATCTAAAAATTACTGTGTTATTTTCACACAGTGGCAGCTATGTCAAACTACGGAGTTACAGGATGACTGCGGTTTTTGAATCTATTGCTGCTTATCGTGTTTCTTTAAAACCTTTCAATTGTACAAGTAATCCAACCTAGACACCTACTGAACTGAAATGAAAGGAAAAAATCAGCCTCTGTTATTTTTTAATGAAACAATATTTTTGTCCCCGGTAACTTGCACATCCTTCCAAATTTCTCTGTGTTTTTCTAAATATGGAACAGCTTGTCTTGTCTCCCTCCTCCTTCAAATATCATGCCCACTTCTTCCACAATGTCAACCAAAGAGCAGCTGACTTTTTGTGATGGATTGCCTTAAGATTACAACAAAGCAAGTGACAAATTTTGTAATAACCCTTTCCCCCTCCAGTTCTTCAGGCAGCATTCATTTGCATGTAAATTAATAAACTAAAAATGTGGAATCACAACTCAAGGGAGCTAAGACAATTTCATGCTATTCTAGCAAATCTGCTTGAGGAAAATACACTTTTTACCCAGTCTTGGTCATCAGGAAGCCTATTTTTCCCTGGTGAACCCACAGTAGTGAGTTTAAGAGTTACTGGAGCTGCAGAAGTGTAATCACAGCTGTGGGTCTTGGCTCACAGGCTAAGGCTTGTGCTAAGGGCTGCACAACAGTACCTCACTTATCAGCACCCTGGTATCTAGTCACATTCAAAGGTTTTGGGTCTCTGTTATTTAACACAATAGAAATAGATTTACATTCCAAAACGACATCTGATATGAAATATGACTGTTTAAAATTGTAATAATAGAAAAACTGTGCAAGCAATAAGCAACATCTAAGGTCATACTTACCATAAATTCCTGTTGAAATACAGGGAAATGCCTGTAAAACAAATGAAAGGGGAAAAAACATCAGTGGGATTTCTCTTTTCTGAACTTTTTATCAAAACCAAGGGTATTTTTAAATGCCTGTTTTCCAACACCCAGAGACTAGATGTTGTAGCCTTCACTGTTAGAGCAGTCAATTCATAGGCATTTTCATGTCATTATATGAAACATATTCCATATGTATTTCTCGCTGCCATGTTAACAAAGGCACATTCTTTTTCTCATCTTGAGCTATGAGCAACATTTGAACTTAGAATCCTTATTAAAACTGCCTTTTGAGCTAAAAATTAATGCCATGAGCTAAAAATTAACACCATAAGCTGGTACAGTAGGAAAAAGAAAAGGTCATATTCTCTGGATAGAGTTAGACAATGTTTCTTCAGTAGTAAAATAAGCTTGGTCAGCTTAAAACTCTGCCCTCCCCTGCCTCTTTGCCATGCCCTCATTCACTATACCCTCCTTTTTTGTTGGAGAGCCTTTCATTTTCAACCTCATTTCTTTCAGACATGTGGTTTGTGGTGTGACCAAACACAGCTGTACTGGAACAAGTCAAAGGCTTGCAAACTGGTTCAGGGACATTAATTAGAAGACATTGGGTGAAGAGGCAAGGTACATTTTTGGGTCAGCTTGGACACCACAGAAAATGCATCACTCCACAAGAGATGGCTCTGGACACTGTGAAAGCAAGAATGCCCGTTCATGTGTCTCCTAGCTGTAGATTTGCATTTCTGTGAGCCCGAGTCAGTTTTCCACCAGGAGAAACCAAAGCCCTGGTTTCACAAGACAGACAATTTTCTTTGTGTGCCATTGATACATGATAGCACCTTTGCCTCCCACCTCTAGACTGACAGCAAACACAGCTCAAAGGTACAAGAGCACCTGGGACCAACCTCTCAAATATCCACCCTGAGGCTCCCTCCAGATACCCCAGCAATGAGTCACCATACAAAAGAAAGGAATTCTTCTTTACTTAATCACACAGGAAAACATTATTCAAAGCTAATGCTTGCTTTATATTTAACCAGGGAATTAATTAGGGAATGGTGATTAAGAAAGGAGAGGTCTAATGGAAAGAATACAACCTCCCCTCCCCTCTGAAAATACTTAACTAAAATAAAGTGGGAGAGAATTACAGCCTCATTCCTTTTCACAACCACTACAACTTACATCCTGAAAAATACTTAGCTTTGTAGTTTGTACCCAATAAATCACAAGGAATCAGCTCTTTAAGGAAATGAGGAATGGAGTGGGGGGGGGGGAAAAATCCACAGGGTTACAGAGCTCAGGCTGAGGTGGCAACAGATGCTCCAGCAATAAGAGAGGCATAAAGGATGATTTTGTCCAGTTTAGAAACAGATTATAAAATTCACCACTGCTGAAGCTTCACATTAAGAGATAATGGAAAACACAATACTTGTTTGGAGCCATTCTTTGCCAGAACTTGAGTAACAACACACGATTTAGATACTATTATTGGCCACATGGAATGAGTAATGGAGTATTCAAGATTCCTTCTCTCACTGGCCCCACAACTCTGGGCATGGGCAAACAGTCCTGCAGCACATCTGAAATCCCCTCAATCCCACAGCTCCTTGGGCAACACCACATATGGTGCATGCAGGAAGTAGCACTGGCACCACCAACTTCAGATGCCCACATACGGGGCAAAGCACCCACTGTGGGGGACCACGTACTGATAAGGCTCGGCAGCCCCTGTGCAGTGAAGAAGAACCATGCACCATCTGCCCCCATGTCACTACAGGTTTATCACCTATGCAAAACAAAGGGCATCAGGCTGATAGGGTTCCCAAGCAAGATGAGGCTACTTAAACCTAGATGGTGATCTGAAAGGGATTTACAAGACCAGCCACTGGACTAATGGATGGGCTCAGAATATGCTGTTTAGGTCTCACACTGCAACTGTGTTTATTTGGGCCCCTGGAGCTGGAATCCCTAAGGGAAGCCTGTGGGCTTCAGGGAACTAGGCTTCCTTTTCAGCCCTGCTTGCAGAAGAGATCAGATGACTGCATTTTCAGCACGGCACGACAGACACCTGTTGCATTTGTTCATCTCCATTCACAAACCATGCTGCTCTGAGGCTGTTTAGCAAGCTTTAGCCAGTAATTTGTGTGTTGTGTGTGTTTCTTAACACCTACTTGAAAATTACTGTGCAGACACGTCATAATCATTACCTTGCTTTCAGTTTCTATCAGGCAGCTGAGACATGAATGGAGCTACATGAGTGCATAAAATCCCATCAAGCTCCTTTGGAATACAGGTCTGTGCCATAACTTAGATGAGCTCTGCCCTCTCCCTCATTCACAGATGATCACAGCATATAACCAGCAGATGTAATTTTGTAAGATGTGACAGTGCTTTTATCCACTCAAGAAAGGCCTGTGCCTGAGATCACATATCAACTGTGTTTCTCTTGGCTCCTAGGGAGACAATTTAGTCTAGATGCCAGGTTGAAATTACTCGCAGAGCCCTAATGGGGAACTCACAGCATGGATATCAACATACTACAATATTTGGCTTATGGACAAAAGACGTTAAGGTTTCTAACCTTTTCTGTGCATAATAAAATCTTAATTATGTATTTGATTTCAATAAAAAAAATCAGGTTACAGTAGGAAATATTCATTCCCATTTCCACAATAAAATGATTCTCATCTTAATTTGTTGCTGGCAACTGCTATTTATTGACTAACCTTTAATATCTTTGCTACTGAAATAGTGTGTTTGCTTTACTTTGAGGGCTGACAGCACTCAAAACAGATGTAACTCTGGAGCAGAACATAAGTAGTAATAGTGAGAGCTTACTACCACTACGCTGCTGCCACCATCTAGAGAAAGAGGCCAAATTAAATCAGCTGCGTGAACACTCTAAGGCTGAGAGTGATTTAATTCCTGTAGGAGAGGATGTGGGTACTCAGACCCTGGTACTTTTTAATTGAATGTTTCTTTATTAAGGCTACAGCAGCAGTGTTAATTAGGATGAAATGTAATGCAGTTTCATGAGGAAAACTTACAATAGTCACCATGTGGAAGCCTCGTTGGACTCTTAGGACATTTCAATAGGAGGAACCTGGGTATTTAAATACTTAAGGGCTTGTCTACAACAAGGGGTTCTAGTTCACACTGAGCTGCGATGTATTAACTGTTATACATTAGATGAATATAATTGCTACATCTACATGACTAGCTGCCTCCTACTGCAGTCCTAATAATTGCTTCCAAAGAGCAAAGACTGTCTTCAAATTAAGTGCTTGGCATTCTGCACCAGCATCCCAGTGTCATTTCTGCCACAATCCAGCCACATACAAGGTAAGCACTTGTCTTCCAGCACATAACACAGCAGATAATAAAATTAAACACAGATTGAGCTTTCTCTGGTTTCACTGCATCATCTCATGAAGCAGACTAGCACACATGCTTGAGAGCCTTTCCCTTGGGAAACCAGCATTGCTGAACCTTCACAAAGAACTTGGAACTGTTTAAAAAGTCTTAGTTTTCACTAAAATTGTAAGAGGAAACAATTTTTATCTGATTCTTCAGCAAAGTCAAAAGTTCTTAATATCTCTGGGATGATGGTAGTTAAATGTATTATGCAAAAACCACCACCACGAGCTTCTCCAGAAAGTTCAAGGTGACACGTATTCCTTTGGATATACTTTATTCATATATATATATATACACACACACACACACACTTTATGCACTCCTTGTACTTTATACTTTGTTATACTTTGACCTTTTTCTTGGTCATGCTCCTTGCTAGTTAGAGCCTGTGCCACTACTGCAGAGAACCCTGCATATGAACAAACTTGAGGATGTTAAGACTCCTGCTCCCAGCATCTCACTATCTATGTATCACCAGTGCTCTGAGACCTGTGATACAGGCATGTTGCTAGAGGATGAGCAGATAACTGACCCTGGGAAAAGATTTCTTCACCAAGCAGCTTGTTCCTTCGTGAGCTCCAGAAGTGGCCTCTTCATCTCCCCTTTCTTTTCCATAAGCTGAGGTAGCAGCCAACCTGTGCTCAATGAAGATGATGCCGCCCTGTACCAGCTCAAGATGGGTTACTTCCCTTCCCCGACCACCTTTCTCCAGAGCCTGTGAAGCCTCACATGCTCCAGAGCTGCTTGTTTTATCCCCTTAACACTGTGAAGAGTTATCTGTTCATAACCTCTCTATTAACCTTCTCCCTCTTATTTGCCTGCAAGCTGCCCTTCAAGCTGGGACAGGGCTTTGAGCACTATACCATAGGCCAAAAATAATTAACTTGCCTTCCACTTTAAAAGACTACCTCTACAGTACCTTAGCAGCATTAAGAAATTGCAAAAGCACTAACACCCAAATCAAAGAAAGACCCAAAGCTCCAAAAACCTTAGTGCTGAACCAGTCTCCATGTCAGGTAAACAAAAACTTGAATCCTTGCTTCAATGGGAGAAAGCCCCATTCCTGCTGCTCAGAGGACCTGACCCAAAACTCAGCCATACTCTGCTATTACAGTGCCTCAGTTTATTGTTTTTAAAATTTGACTTGAGTTTTTGGTTTTGACCTTGATTTATATAAAAATATTGAAGTGAGATGAGTTCCTCTGTACTGGGAGCACCCCTGTCTGGAAAGTAGTACAGTGGGCGCCTCTGCTAGATTGTTTGTCTTACAGTCAGTGATAGCCTCATGAACTGAAGTGGCAGGTGAGTGGGCAGAGAGAAAATTGCTTGTTTAAGAGCAGCCCTGACAACACTGCTCTGCTGTGATTCACGAGGGTGAATGCCAGAGGGATGCTGCAGAAGTAAAGCAGAGCATTACAAGGTAAAGCTGCCTATGCTGGAATGAGTTTTGCTGCACAGAGTTAAAGTATAATAAGGAATTTTTCACACCCTAAGTTCCCACGTGTGTGTTCAAAAAGTTCACTATAACATAAATATATATTTGTAATAACTTTGTAGAACATCACAGATTAACAATGTTCCTGTTTCCTTGGCACTTTACTAACTCTATCACTTGCCATGTCCACCTTCAAAAGCCGAAGTATTTACTGCCTAAAGCTATGCTTTCTGCCAGAAATAAACATGTTTAGATAGCATGTTATGAATATCTTTTTAACATTCAGCACCAAAAAGCTGTGGCACGTACATCATGGCATTGCAAAGTGCTGTTAGAGAGACTGCAGCACAGTGCTATGAAAGCTGACTATCAGCTAAATCACAAGGTAAGCCAATTTAAATGATAACAATTGTTTGAATAATAATTTCTTTTTCATGACAAGATTTTATGATTTGAATCTAGTGGGTGGTAAAGATGCATGGTGGGGAATGGAGTGGTGTATGTTATCACTTGGAGCACGTAGCCGAGCTTGCTGCAACTGCAGGGAATATACAGGACCTCAACCAAGCAAAAACAAGCAGAAGGATTCAAAACTGGAACCCTTCAAGCTCATCCATGCCCATTCTGGCAGCATCCACTTGGGCAGCTGGCACACACAAAGGTGCCATCATATGTGCACAACAGTACCACTCCCCCATGGTTTCATTAAGGTGTTGACAACCAGGGGTCCCATACCCACTTCAGATTAACCCATCTCCATTGTGCAGACTTGGACTTGTGGTACACAACCACCATCTACACCCAGCGTTCAACGGGACTATGATCTCTATAACTCAGGAAGGGGCATGCAAGGGCACTAACTAATCATACTTAAGTCTAGCATCAAGCAGTGTGAACTTGTACCCCAGAGAACCAGCAAACTGCTGTTCCCTNCATCTACACCCAGTGTTCAACGGGACTATGATCTCTATAGCTCAGGAATAGGAAGGGGCATGCAAGGGCACTAACTAATCATACTTAAGTCTAGCATCAAGCAGTGTGAACTTGTACCCCAGAGAACCAGCAAACTGCTGTTCCCTCTCCGTTGACATGACTGCTAGCCTGCCCTAACTTCATTTCTGTAAGCCTAAACAGTTTGACCCCAGTTTTAGCGCTATTTTTCAGTGTTCATCAAGTAACTTCAGTATCAGCTACCCTGATATTCCTGGTGACCAGCCAATGCTCCTAAAGCACTTGGGTGCCTTGGATGCCTTTCAAAATAACATGCTCTATAAAATCACCTATCTCCAAAAAGCACAATAAACCTATAAACTTCAGGGCCTACTGTACCTCTTAAGCTGTACAAAATATCCACAGGGTATATGCATACATAGTTAAGACACCAGGAATATTTCAAACATTTCATATCACATGCTTCAGAGCCAGATTTTGCTACTTTTACTAGATCAAACGTATAAACCAAGCCATTTCATAAACCACCGACTATATAATACTATCCTGTTGCCTTTTAAAAATCCTTACACTACTACTTGGAACAAAAATAAAGAAAAACTTATTTGCCTGTAAATCTCCTGCCATAAATTCTGTATTTGCCATCATTCTGAACTGTAATTCAATGAGCAACAAATTTTGCAAGTAACTGTCATACAAATAAAATTTATTAATAGAGAATTCTAATGCAACTCCCTATACTGAAAATTAAGAGGAAAAAACTTAAAGGGAAGAATTGAAAATGGGAATGTTTAAGCTCAGTTTTTATTACGGATCATACTAGCATGTTTATTAATCCATCTTTAAAGAACACAAAAGTAATTATTGCCTCAAAAACGAGTCTCTTGATCACACACAAACCTTTAGGCATTCATATGAGCTTCCTCATTCACACAACATCCAGACACATTATGAGATACAACATCCAGCTGCTCAGCACTGTTAGAAACACTGGGCACATGCAAGTTCTGACAAAAGTTGAGGGGAATATTGTAGTATGAACATAAGCACCCAACTATTTAAATGCTATGAAGTTTACATCCCAGCTATGTTGAAGGTTCTCTGAGGGTGCTGATGGCTGACAAAATGCTGGTCAAGCAACTACAGCTGAAGTTCTGATTCAGACCCAATGTGAAACATCCCTTCCGGACGGTGGCTCGCGACTTCTCAATGCACCTTCATCTACCAGGCTGTAAGTTCACATTGCACAATTGAAGGTCAACAGGTTTAGAAAATGATACACAGCAGTATTTACATTTCAAATAAAACCCTAACAGCTGGGTGGCAAATGATAACTGAGAGAAGACTGTTGCAAAGCTACTGAAAGCTTGAAGGACTCCTATTGAGTACAAATTACTTGCAACAAGTGCATAGAGAACTTCATCATAACTCAGAAAACAGAGTCCAAGCCATATACATGGCCGTTTTTCAGAGGATCTCCTGCTCCAGGTAAATATTTACCACAAAGACGGCACTTCTTCAAGTCTGTTTATTTATACAAAAGGGCAGTTACTGAAAGAGGCCACCTGGGAGGTTAAAAGGGCCAAAAGAACATAGTTAATATTTCCTGTTACCAAACTAAACAGATCACAGGGCTGTGGGGAACCCTCTCCTTTCATGACCCGCTTCCCACAAAAGTGGCAACGTTCTCATTGACAAATCGCGTCTCTCACCTCATGCAATGAGTGAAAATTTAGATTCGTTTTTACTGAAATAATTAAAGATTTCAACCAAAGCA
The DNA here is from genome assembly GCA_002631895.1 of Agapornis roseicollis. Classification (NCBI taxonomy): domain Eukaryota; kingdom Metazoa; phylum Chordata; class Aves; order Psittaciformes; family Psittacidae; genus Agapornis; species Agapornis roseicollis. The sequence goes on from NDXB01001394.1 coordinate 62,878, forward strand.
CACAAAAAAGAACAAAACCAGAGGAGTCACTCCCAAGGTGTATGAATTATTTTTAGCAGCTGTACATTGTAACTTCATATGACTCTAAAACAGATCTTTGAAGACACTGAATCTAGCTGCTACAAGGAACTCTGCAAGACAGTGCAGCATCGTAGTATGGAATTAACTTAAGATTCACTGCTTGAGGAATGTCCCCGAATTAACTACCTTAAAATGTTCAAGTTTACTATTGTTCAGTAATTAAAAGCAATAGCTCAATCGACCACCTGGATGAAGACCTACACTGAAAGTTAGTCAAATAGTTTATTTCATTTCCCCAGGTACAAACTGAGTAGTTGGGTGAATTTTGGTTTCGTTTTCTTTCTAAACTCTTTGCACATATGCAGTTGGAATGAAAAGCTGATGGGGGAACTATGGACTAACAGCTTGGGAAACTATGATTTTTAAAAATCATAGATCATTTGTATGTAGAAATCCTCAGAAGTGAAATTGGACCTTTTAGAACAGCACAGAATAGCTGAGATTGGAAAGCACCTCTAGTCTAACCCACCTGCTCAAAGCAAGGCCGACTAAAGCTAGACACCCAGGACAACGGCCAGTCAGACTGGAATATCTCCAAGGATGGAAACTTCACAAGTTCTGTGGGAAACCTGTTCTACTGTTTCACCAACTATTAGGTAGTTTCTAACGTTCGAATGGGATTTCCTGTATTTCAGTTTGTCCATTCAATAGGCACCACTGAGTAGAGATTGCTCATCTTCACTTCCATCCATTGGGAGTTTATACCCATTGATAACATCTTGCTGCTGAGCCTTCCCTTCTCCAGGCTGAACTGTCTCACAACACTTTCCTCTGTGTAATACAGCCCAGGCCCTTAATCATCTTTATGGACCTTCACTGGAGTTGCTCCTGTACGTCTGTGTAAGTCTCTGAAAGGCAGCACAACCATCTGGTATATCGACTACTCCTCCAAGCTTTGTACTGTCTGAAACCTTGCTGGGATGCTTTTTGGCCCCATCATCTAAGGCACTAAGGAGGATCTTTAACAGTACTGGCCCCCCTATCAGCTCCTTGGGTGCACTGCTAGTGAGTGGCCTCCAGCTGGACCTTGTGCCACTGACCACAACTCCTTAATCCCAGCAGCTCAATCACTTTTCAGTCCACTTCTCACCCAGCAAAAAAAAAAACAATATAGATAGAAACATAATAACTGGCATTATAAGACAGCATCTGCCCAGGATGTTCAGAAGCCATTGCAATTGAAGCACCAATTAAAGCACATATGATGAAGAGAAAAGAATAAAACATCAAATGAGAACTTAGAACAGATTTCATTTTTTTCCTTTCTATACCAACCCATGCCAAAACAGGCCTGAAATGAATGACAAAGTGATTCCGAACCACATCTGCGATGTGCTTTTAGCCCCAGTAAAGTTATGAGTTTTGTCAAGAACTCAGAAATCCCCTTGCTGTTTTCAAGAGAAAGAGACATCCACCTACACACCCCATATTGCATCAGCCTCTCAGCACTGCAGAGCATGGAGCAGTTGCTAGGTTTGCTTCTGGAGTCCCTGAGCTATCAGAGTCTATTTTGTGAACAAAAGCTTGAATATTCGCGTTCCTTCACAAGAACACTACAGATCCAGCCCTTATTACTTTTTAAATGGATATTGACTATTTTCAGAAGTCTAACAATACTGTTTAATCATACTCCAATAAAACCCTGTTGTATTAAGGGATTCCGTTTGTTTAGCTTGAGAGGCCACCTTCAAAGCAGTGCTTGGGCATCTCACCCCCTCTAGCATATATCTACTCACAAGATCATGCAGGATCCACTGACCTCATCTTCCATGTGTATCCCTAGGAGAAAAGCTACAGTCTTGCTTCATCTCAGCTAAGCCATTTTGAGGCTGGACTTCTGGTCTAAGGTTCTCTCTACAGTTAATAAAGAGGGTAATTCAGCTGTTTCAGGTCAAATGGATGGCTCTCGTGGGGAACCGCTGACTACAGAGTGAAGCTATACACCTAAGCTAAATTTAGGAGAAACAAATCTCTCCCTGAGCACAGGAAATCATATGTGTTTGCCAGAAAGCATATTCAGGAACTCTCTTTCTCTTGAGTCCTAACCACAGGAATATTCTTTCCATTGATTCAATATATGAAAAATGATGGGCCAGACTTCTCTGGCTTCATGAGATTATCCTGCATGGCAGTCAGCCTCATGGGTGTGATGGCAAAGGAGAGCTTAAAGCAGTTCAGGAAAAGGTCTGTCTGGCACAGTCCTGCCTCAGACAGAAATACTCACATGCCAGTGCTGAGCAGGCACCTCCTGGCCAGCAAATACGCCCTGCTTCCCAAAAGGGCTAATTAAGAACTACACAACAGCCTCAGTCTTGTGCACTGCTCTCATTTCCAGGAGCACAGCTGTGAAAATCAGATCCTCTGGCCCCAGCACAGGCCCCTGGTAGTCCAGGGCAATTTCCACCCCAATGGATGCAAATGCTGAGACATACATTGTGGTCAGAATACAGAGACGTCGCAAGCCTGGCTCGAGCCCACACAGGCAGGTAAGAGAGGACATACCTAATGCAGCATCAGCATTTCTAGTGTGCAGGTTATTACACTTACTAATTCATTCTTAAAGAGCTCAAATTTAGAACATAGGGCCCTGATCCAAACCAATATTGTGCCACATCTGCAGATCAATATGAGCTTTATATTTAGAATATTTTCAAAAGAAAAAAAAGAAATAAGACCCCACATGACTGTATTAACATGAAAGCATCTAAAAGGAGGCATTCAGTGGCAAAAGTATTTAGTGATTGCAGTGACAATAACTGCTTCATCCCCAACACTAGGTTAGTCTGTCCTTACAGCTCCATCTAAACCAATATACCCAAGGAAATACCACTGTACCTTTACTGTGGTCTGATTCAGATCTCAGCCAACCTTGCAAGAAAAAGCCATTAAGTCACATTAACGTAGTACTGAGATCATTTTCTGACAACCAAGAATAATGAGGTAAATTAAGGGCAGATGGATATTGAGGCTTTCCTCTAAATGTCCTTAATTTTGTAGGTTTTAGACATACTGTCTCCTGAACCTTGGTGCAATTTTAGTTTTACTATTTGTGATATTTATAGCTCCCATTTATATAAGTAATCTGTAATTTTAATGCAGGTCTAATAGTTCCAACTGCCATTGACACAGATTGTAAAATGAAAAAGGGAGGATACCTTGTTGAGATAGATGCTGTTTTATTTCCTTCCTGCCACCTTAGCCACTGTGATACAGTGGGTTAATGTCTTACTTGGATTCCAACCTTGTCAACACATCAAAGATCCTCCCAGGTGAAGAGGAGCGGGGCTATGCAATTGATCTCCCCTAACCTGTAATGTCAGTGTCACTCTGGTCCAGGGTGAGTGACTGAAATGCATATTTCTTTTTGAAAGAGGTAAGAGAGCCGCCTTGAAGAAGAACATGATGATGAAAGGTATGAGGCAAGAGTAGACCTTGGGAAATGTCAAGGGAGATCACAGCGAAAATTGCCTTCTTTATCCAGAATAAATAACAGCAGTTGTGGATTACATGACTGTAATTCTGTGGAGGAGGTCTGGTAACATAAATCATGATAAAGACGACTTGAGACTCTTTTTAAAGACCAAGGAGGTTATTTGTATTTTCTATCTTATTTTCTACTGTTCCCAGGCACAGTCTCCACAGATATTTCTATGGCTATCCTGAGTCCCCTCAATGGAGTGTTTTTCCCCTCCCTATTTATTCTTTGCTGTCACCCCACTCTAGCTTTTTCCTTTCCACTCTTCCACCTCCCCAATGACAGATTGCTGCTATCCGCCCTGTTCTGAATTCACTGCTTCCATTATCACTTCCCTTACAGCGGTGGCACATCTGCTTTCAGATCCACTCTACAATTTTTCCTAAGGGTCTGCCTTGCTCTTGCTTGCATCTGTGCAAGGACAGCAGCAGCTACAGGAGCCTCATCTCCATCTGCGGCTTCATTCAGAGACACTGCAAGCAGCAACGCCTGCCTCAACTTCAGCTGCAATCCAAATCCTATTTCTATTGGTTTTCCTCTTTCAAACTGCTGTTGAATGACAAGTTAAGCTGCACCAGTACTGCCAAAATTGGGTCAACAACTCTGGGTACCTCATTCCTGATACTGTAGGTTTGGTTCAGAAAATGGAAAACAACACACTATCTGAAAGAAGTTTTGGGGTTAAAAATCAGTAGCAATGTGTTCAACGAGGCACTTGGAAAATGAGGAGTCTCTGAAGGAAGGTCAGTCCAGGTTTGCAGGTTCTGACACGTTTCCTCATTCTGAGTAACCCCAACAGTATTTCTATCAAATTAGAGGAATCTGCATAATGCTTCACTTGGCATCAGTAAATGTGTCAGGAGATGTCTCAATAAAGCTTTAGTGTTAATGCAAGAAAGGCCATCACACGGTAAGTAAAATTACAAACAAAACCAAAAAAAAGCCAACAAAATGCCCTGAGGAAATAGTATATTTTCCCAAGTTCTTCCAGCTTTCAACTCTCTTACAGACATCTCTTCGTCCTCTTGATAGGTGCTACTGCAAAAGCACAAGGTTAACAATCTCAAATGGAAGTGCGGCTTTCATTTTCTATCACTTCCTATTTAACATAATCATTTGGACGGACTTCTGCATTGGTTTCAAGCAACAATGCCTTGTCAAAGTCTTCCTATTTTGAAATGGTTTATATGGCTATAACAGGTACATATACGTTTAAAATAGAAGTGGCAAAACTGAAGAAAAGGCATAAAGATTTCTGTCTTTTCTTTAAATACATATTTCCCAAATGAAGAAAACTTCACAGAGCAATCAAAACAGAACAGAAAAATACAGCTATTGCTTTGATTTCCCCGTCTTTTCTGGCTCAGTTGCCCCCAGATGCCCTTTTCATTTCTAAAAGAAAAAGCATATTGAGATCCTGGTGCTGTTGCTTGAATTTTTTTTCCTGAAGGAAAGACAGACATGAAAAGGTCTAAACCAGAGCCACATTATTATTCAAGAAACGTTATGAGGAACAGCCACTTGCATTACTAATACTTTATCATTCATGCAAACCATTTAGTGTGAGAGACAAAAGCAGCAAATATACATCTAAACAGCTATGTATGCCAAATAGACACCAGCTCTGGAGAACAAATACAGCACACAGAAGGGGAAAAGAACCCCAACAGAAAACCACACACAAAATCCCAAAGCAGAGAGGCAAATGAATGAAATGAACTTGCATCTGTGGATGGCAAAGGTTTAAGAAACTGATTTTACTGTTCCTTGTTTTCAAATACTTTGAAGAGAATTAAGAAATTACTGAAAGGTTTTGTACCATGTGCTATGGTAAAGACGGCATAAACCAAAAAGGCAAATATTAGTATTAAGGCCCTAGCTCTTCTTTCTGTCTTTCCTCCAAGATCCCATTGATTTCAGTGAGAGTTCTGCACATGCAGTGACTCCAAAAGGGGCTCTGATCACTTGTGTTTCCAGGCTGATGCAAAAGCATTAACACAGAGAAATTTCCATTTGTGCTAATGGGATCTGTATGGCCAATGATACTTGGTTTTCTTCCTGAGAATATTCCCCTGGTTCTTGTTCTTCTGAGGTCTGCTTCAACAGAACGCCTCTGTCTTGCATTGAAATACAGTTATGAAATTCATAACTAAACAGTACTTTAAACCATATTGTTTAATCTATGACTTTTCCTCTGACAAGTGTGAAAACGTGTGCAATGTGACAGAAGGTTTGCTATAGTAATTGCATGTTGTGATTGAATGATAGAGTAACAACCACAGAAATAACTGTCTTGCTGAAATTGCCGCAGAAGGTAAGTTGCTCCTGTACAGTTTTAACTTATGCACCATCTGTTTTGCCAGTCCTTTAAGTGTTCCTTTAACTAGTTTAAGGGATTTTATTGTTGTTCACAGAGGCATTGCCACACTTTCATTGACCTTTTGTACATTTTACTTTGGAAAGAGTCTCTGTCCCCTTCTGCCTCTCTCCCTTCAAACCTTGTTCTCCCCACCTGGGACTTGTTCATCCACCACCCACATCTGACAGACCTACCACCCATGTTTTCTAAAGAACAGCCACATTAGCTAGCAAGGAGGAGGTTATATATGGGCAAAACACATAGGTCCTTGGGAGTATTTTTCCAGCAGATGGAGACACATCCACAAAGTGTTTATTTCCCTAAAAGCTGGCATTATTAACCATCAGTTCAAGAATAAAGTAATATTCCAAAATTACTATTATAGTCAAGACTTACCCAGTTGTGAGAGAAGAAATATATTTGGATAATAAGCTCATTTTGGACTCGAATTAAAATGGTAAATCATTTGCAATATAGCACTAAGTAACACTACATTAAACTTAACAGATTATCAAGACTCTAATTCTGTATTAAGAAAAACAAACAGCTGTAAGTTAAAAACGGATTGATCAAAAAACCCTCTTCAGCCAAAGCATATGCTTTGTCCCCTTTACACATCAGCAAAGCCCTACAATGAAATAACCAACACAATAAAACTGTTGTTATAGTGTGGCACACAGTGATAGTACATTACGTTACAACAATAAGAACGAAGGCTCCTTCAAATAAAACTTGCAGGTGGACAAAGAAAAAAAACAGGGGATATCAAATGAAACCAGCATGTTGCAAGTTCAAAACAAACAAAAAGAGATAGATGCTTCTTCATATCAAGTGGAATGGATGCCACACAAAAGAGGAAAGTTTATGTAAGCTGAAAAATCAATATTACAGATTCACCTAAGAAAAAACCAATGAGGGATTTAAAGTGTGAAGATAAAATTTGTGGATCATAAAGTCCCTGAGCAATGAAAGGCCAGGGCTAGGAAAGTGTCTGACCACTCTCATTAAATGCTTGCTCTGGCCTTACACTCCTCACTAAGCACCGGCTCTCTACCAAAGCAAAGGCAGGGCACCAAATGAAATGGTCTGATGCAGCCTTTCATCCAGTCGTCAACAAACGTCCTGCATAACTGTTGAGAAAAGTATGGACATGAGGAAGGTTTTCTTTGTAGTCTAAAATCTGTGAAAATAACAATTGCCAAGTAGGAGGAGAGCCACCAAAGCAGCAAACAGCAGACACACACAGAGCCAATGGCTGATTCAGGCATACACAGAGAATGCCTCCTTGTCCTCTAACCAAGATGTCAGAGTCAGCGTAAGTGAGAACCAGAAACAGCCTAAAAAGGCTCTATATAAGTAAGATACTGCATTATCTTACATTGTCAGTGCCTTTTTGCTTCGTGACAAAATAAGCATGAAGAAGAGGCATGTTTAATATCCAACTTTCGTGAACATGTTGAACATACTGATTGTCATAATATTTAATGTATTTGTCAGATCTTTACTACATCTGCAATATCTTCTTTTTGGTAACTCAGTGTTCTATCTGATTGCAGCATTTGCCTTATATGTCCCCCCTAACAGCCCAAAATCATCCCTAGCCACTCTCCTACGAGCTGAGCATATTTGCCTTTCCAGCCAGCACTGTTTTCAAGAAGTCATTCAAAATCACTTTCAGAAGAGCTTTCCCCAAGGAGTTACAACTAATTAAGAACCCATCCATGTTTCAGTCATTTACACAATTCCATTGTGGATTCTGCAATTTTTATCTAAAGTCTTTGAAGTTATATATACTGTCAGTCATTCTGAGTCATCGGCAAATTATAGCCCTCTTTACTGCACTGCTGCAAATGCTGTTAAATGGAGCAAAACTGGTCCTGACATTGCTCCCCCTAATAGTACTGTTGACCTCTTTCATCAAGAGGATGACTTTTTTTTTTATCCTTTGTACTAATCTATCATCTGCTAACTTAATTTTAATCTCTAACTTCCAAAGGCTATCAACTCCATCTTGTGATTTTGTCTACTGTTAATAAACAACACTGCTTATTTCCTCAACAGTATCTGGCAATGAAAGGGAGGTTTTCATTGCAGCACAAGCCTTCCTAGTCTAGTTGGTGCTTGAAATTGGGCAGGAGAGACTATCTCTGGGGCTGCTGGACAAGACAGTCAGGACTTCCATCCTTAGCTCAGCGAAAGGGAGCACACACTGCGCAGGACTGAGAGGCAGAGCTAAGCAAAACCAGCAATACCAAGTGCATGTGGAAGGCCAATACACATAACATTTCAGTCCAGTTTTGACCTGTTCTAATAATAAACAAGAGAAATAACTCAAACACTGCATGTTATCGAGCAAAGGTCCCTGACCTTTGTTAGTCCGTACACTGCAAGCAACATCAGCCACTGCCTTGCCTGACACCCAGACCACAGTAACAGCAACTGTGGCTCCAGCTTGCTTGATCCCATGGCATGGGATGGAGAACAATGGTAAAGGTCTTTGGCTTTTCTTATGAAGAAAAGATTGTAATTTGTAATTGTTATGACAGTAAGCACCACTCAGAAAAACACTGGCACACTGACTAATGCTGTATCAAAATACTGTGTTTTAAGCTTTTAAGCTTTAAGGGGTAGATATGGAGTAATTCAGCTGATTACCACAAGTGAGGATTGAAGCTGTCTCACTTCCCTCCTTCAAATTATTCCTTAAAACCTTTTCCTTTCCCATCAGTGTCTAAAAACCTTGACAAAACATAACCTGGTGTTACGCTAAGCCTACTTCAAGGCATGATAGCTAAGACTACCTCTTCTGTGGGCTCCTGGTCAGCAGCTCTCTTAAACACACCAGCAATAAAAACCCATCAGCTGTGACTGATTCAGTCTCTTCAATTGCTGGGTCAGTAAAGACAACCCATAAATTCTTTATGGACTAAAAAGCAGAACATTAAAATATACAGGTTAAGCTAAACCCACTTTAATGTAATTCAGGATTTTGGCTGCCACTTCAACTATAATTAACATGAACACTAATATGTTTAACTGTACTAGACCAAGCATAGCCATAGTACATTTACTGTACTAGACCAAGTATAGCGTTATGGTACAGTACAGAAAGGGGACAACTCCACAGCGTGATTCAGGGAAAAACCATAAGTGATCTGGCAAATTGTAGTCCCTTCTCTTGTGTCCTGGAGCTGCAATACTCCTTGATGGCATTCCAAGCCCTCAAAGTTTCCAGGATGTGGCTGTGCCATCATTCAGGACATCAAGGGGTCAGTCATAGCACACCTGTAATGGATTCTCATTCGCAGAAAAGGCTTGTCTGGGAATTGCAATATTATGGCAAATTAAGAAAAATTGTGGATGATTTTCCACAATAAGGAGAAGGCCGATGAGGATCCAAGTCTTACTCTAAGAACACGTGTCAGATCAAAGGCCCTCGACATTGCAGACACCATAAACCATTAATCTACTGGCATTTTATTTTAATGCAAGAACTCCAAGGACAAACAAGTAGTGCACAGCACATCCCTCCTACCTCACTACATGAAGCTGTGTGGACAAATAAGAGCAGAAGAGGGGAATGGGTCCATCCCCAACTCAAAGCTTCTTAGGAAATTCAGTGAAAGCTATGTAATTCTAAGGAAAAGACGACTAGTTTTGAGACAGACAATGCACGTTAGTATAGATCTAGTAGATGGTTGCATACAACCATTTTTCTCACTATCATCTCTACTTTCCAAATCTACTTTACCGATGGAAGACATTTTACTAACAATGAATAATTCAAGTTACAGTGCAACCTCAATGCTTTTCTATTGCAAAATAACTTACCTCCCTTCACCAAGGGCAGGAAGCTCCATTCTTTTGCCTTTCATGCCAGAAAAACAACATTTACCTCCTCTGCTTCTAATTACTAAGATACAAAAAGAAACTGGTAAATGAATAAATTTTACTCCAGAAAAGAGATGATACACAATACTTTTCACCACAACCTAGATGCTACACTATGCCACTAAATCCACGTGTAATGGTCTAAATCACATGTCCAGCTTATGAATTATTATGGGAAACACAACATAAACTATTCAAGGGAACTCTTTGCTTCAGAACAAGCCCTGACAATCTCTTACTGCACAAGCCAGGAAATAAATGTATCTATGTGTGATAGAGACCAGCTATTGGCAGTATATTTTACACAGACTGTGCTCAGAGTCAAGCATTGGAAGGCAATACAGCACTCACAGAGTGACCCAGACCTTTACCAAAAAAGAAAAGGCTGCAGGTTCAGCAATGCAACGACCAGGGACATGAGACAGCATTCCCAATCATCACCTCTCTTGACATCAAGGCTGCTGTGTTGACGCCTTAAGTGCTCAAGTTTTGCAATATTGGCTTTTATGTAGTAGAAATAACAGTCTGCTCAAATAAAAATAATAGGAGTGCACCGCATTCTTTTCTGTAACTGCTCCTGTTGTGGAGGTGAAGTCAATCCTGTCACACATGGGACTGTCAACGGCTGTGCTTATGTGGTGTATTCAGTTTCTGACACCATTGAAACATTTAACTTCAGCTGCCTTTTTGTCAATACTACATTCATTTCACAGATATTGAAAACACAGAGGTAGTTTAGCCACAGAAAGTCAGATTTGTGATCTCACCAATATACTCACTTCTTTCCTGACAGACAACTGAGGGACTAAATAAAGTTGAACGTAGATTAAGTGCACATCGTGAAAATCAGCCTCATGTAAGCATTGCTCTATATTCAACCAAAATTTAAGAACAGTAAGCTAATAATTTCATTAAAGCATAATGGGATAATAAAAACCACACAACTGGTTGGACACTTGGAAACCCAAGAGAAAATGAGCACACAAAAGCCATCACCTGAAGTGCTGCCAGCAGCAGTGCCTCAGAGGTGCACACAAGAGGCATCACATATCCTGTCTCAACTCAGATACATACAAATCTGAACCTGACCCAAAACTTAGCCCTTCAATAGGTCATTAACTTTTACATTTTGAGAAAAGCATAATCTGGGCACTACCAAAACTGCAGTGATAGGCTTAGCTGAACCTATCCTAATTTAGGAGCAATTTTCCCAGTGAGCTACTTTCTCAAGGAATCATAGAATCATAGAAAAGTTAGGGCTGGAAAGGACCTTAAGATCATCCAGTTCCAAACCCCCTGCCATAAGCAGGAACACCTCACACT
>NDXB01001395.1:20619-37211 GCA_002631895.1 Agapornis roseicollis
GGATCAGTGTCAGGGCTTGTTCAACATCTTTGTCACTGACATGGACAGTGGGATGGAGTGCACCCTCAGCAAGTTTGCCGATGACACCAAGCTGTGTGGTTGGGTGGATCCGCTGGAGGGAAGGAATGCCATCCAGAGGGCCCTTGACACGCTTGTGAGTGGGCTGATGCCAACCTCATGAAGTTCAACCATGCCAAGTGCAAGGTCCTACACCTAAGTTGGAGCAACCCCAGGCACAGCTACAGGTTGGGCAGAGAAGAGATTGAGAGCAGCCCTGCGGAGAAGGACTTGGGGGTGGTGGTCGATGAGAACATGAACATGAGCCAGCTTCAGTGTGCGCTTGCAGCACAGAAAGCCAGCCCTATCCTGGGCTGCATCAAAAGAAGCGTGACCAGCAGGTCAAAGGAGGTGATCCTGCCCCTCTACTCTGCTCTTGTGAGACCTCACCTGGAACATTGTGTGCAGTTCTGGTGTCCTCAACATAAAAGGGACACAGAGCTGTTGGAACAAGTGCAGAGGAGGGCCATGAGGATGATCAGGGAACTGGAGCATCTCCTGTATGAAGACAATCTGAGAAAGCTGGGGCTGTTCAGCCTGGGGAAGAGAAGATTACGTGGAGACCTCCTAGCAGCCTTCCAGTATCTGAAGGGGGCCTGTAAGGATGCTGGGGAGGGACTCTTCATTAGGGACTGTAGTGACAGGACAAGGGGTAACGGGTTCAAACTTATACAGGGGAAGTTTATATTAGATATAAGATATTCTTTCCTGTTAGGGTGGTGAGGCACTGGAATGGGTTGCCCAAGGAAGTTGTGAAAGCTGAATCTCTGGCAGTGTTAAAGACTGGGGTGGACAGAGCCTTGGGTGACATGGTTTAGTGTGAGGTGTCCCTACTCATGTCAGGGGTTTGGAACTAGATTACCTTAAAGTCCTTTCCAACCCTAACTATTTTATGACTCTATGATTCTATGAACAATAGTTTAGCCTGGGAAGGTGCTAAATTAACTGGAACAGGAATCATAAACAGAATCTAGCTTTTTTGCTCTAGCTCCAGTTAACAGAATGAAGTGTGTGGATCAGTTGTAAAAGCTGTATGTCTTTCTGTACTGGCTTATCATCACTGGGTGTATACTGTGAGAATCTGACTGTTCATGGCTTTCTTTATATGTTTTCATGTGGATCTTTTTTCTCAAAATTGCATCTCACAGATCTATTCAAGTGAGTTCAAATAGGATGTCTAAGAGACAAAATAGGAGATTAGTGCAAGTGTACAGTTTAGGTATGTCTATGAACTTGAGAACTTAAAGGGTGATAACTTCATATTCTAATTTATGGTTTCAGAAATTTGCAAGTGTGTTCTGTGAAGAACCCTGAATCTGGTTTTCTCTTAGAAGAAAAGCTTTTGTCTTTGTTAAAAAAAGAAAGCTGCCTTTGTGCTTTCTGACCACTCTCTTTAATTTTGTAAGGTTTCAAAAAGCACCTTTAGCCATATGGAATATAACAGATTAAAAACCCCTCAGGGGATCTTTGTTCTGAATTGCTTCTTCCATTATTTGTTTTTCCAAATTATTCTTAATGAAAATAAGAACCATCTTGATCTTACAAAGAATTTTTAATTTTTCTCCCTGTTTTTCTGTGTTCTGTAAGTTGACCAAGAGATTCAAAGATTAAAAATTCTGATCATGCTTATCTGTCTATGTGCCCTGCACTTTGTCATTTAGGCAGTTGTATATCAAAGCAACTCTTTCACAGACACCCCCTTGTTATGGGGAAAGAGTTTACGTGCCCTTGGGAATTATGCTAGTGGTGGCATATGCCTCTGGTAGGGTCTCCCATGCCAGACAGTTCTCAACTGAAGTGTCAGACAAAGTATTTCCATGGGCAGGATGGGCTCACTAGCCTTTGGGCAATCATCCTAGGAGGACATCTCTAACTTCAAACGCGGACAGATGGAGCTCGTTTAGCCTTGTAAGGCCATCCATCTAAGAGAAGGATATTCTAATCAAATCTATGACCTGAGGACCTTGCTGTCAGTATCCAAGCTCGCTAGACCCTGGCAGATAAACCTCAGGTGTAAAGGATGGGGCCAATTCCATGCATGCTGTGTCTCACCTAAAAAAATCCACTGTGCAGGCCTGAAGAATTTACCTACACCTGCAAAGCCCTGTAGCAACAGGGGAGGGACAAAATGGTAGGTGATAAGGTGCACTGGAAGCTGCAGACCCAACCCTGCATGCATGTGGTTCAGGACATTGGGCTTGAGATTGACCCAGGAGATGACAGTCTTGTTTGGCTATATCCTGATGATTAAGCAGCCTTTTTTCAAGGAGAGCATTGCTTGCTTCATATGGAGAGAGGCCTATAAAAGGTGGCCTAACCAAAGCTCATCTCCCCCTCCACCTGGTCAGCTAGCTGCAGCCAATGGGCATCTTCTGTTGCGGTTGATCAAAAGAAACAAAAAGACAAAGGCATACACCTGCCTCCAAAAGTATGTCCAGATTGACACTCACATGTCGGAACATCAGAACCATGCTTGATACACTGAACAGTGGGCATCCTGAGTGCTGTTCTGCGCTAAGTGCCCACAGACTGTCATGACTCAATATCAAATCGTTGCTCTCAGTGAAGTTTGCCTTCATGAAGAAGGCAGCCTTAAAGAACATAGTGCCGGCTATACACTCTACTGGTCATGCAAATCCAAAACTGAAAGTCATCTTTCTGGAGCTGGCTTTACAATTAAAAACTCCGTTGTCTATAAACTTGAAAATCTGACAATAGGTTATTTCAACTGTATTATCTCCTTACACCTTCCACAACACAATAAGCATATATGCTCCAACTCTGCAAGCTGACCCTCAGCAAAAGACAAATTCTACTCTGACCTTCGTCGCGTCACCCAAAAGGTTCCTATAGATGATAAGATCATAATCCTTGCTGGCTTCAATGCCTGAGTAGGTAAGAACTTTGAAGCCTGGAAAGGAGTACTAGGCAAGCATGGTGTTCTTAGCTGCAATAACGGTTGCCTCTTGCTAGAGTTTTGTGCAGAGCAACAGTTTACCATCACCAACACCATTTCCCAGCAGAAAGACAGCCTGAAGACAATCTGGATGCATCCTCGATCTAAACATTGGCATCTTATTAATTATATCTTAGTGCACCAGAGAAATGTTTACGATGTCTGTCACACCTGAGTGATGCCTAGTGCTGAATGTCAAACTGACCACCGCCTTGTGCTTTGCAAACTTAACCTTCGCTTCAAGCCCAAACCTAAGAGGGGCGGCATTCCGAGGAGGAGGCTCAATGTTAATAATCTTCAAATAGCTGCAGTGAGGGACAGCTTTCAGGCTAACCTTCAAACTAGGCTTGAAGACCGTCTTCTAGATTCTTCTCTGTCAGAAGTGCTCTGGCAACATATTAAAAACAGCATCCTGTAGTCCTCCGTAGAATCCTTTGGGTTCTCCTTAAAGAAAACAAAGACTGGTTTGACAACAACAAACAGGAGGTCCAGGAACTGCTGACAAAGAAGCGATCTGCCCATCAAGCACACCTCACTCAGCCATTTTGCCATGTAAGAAAAGCAGCCTTTTGTCTTGCATGCAGTAAACTCCAAAAAAACTTCAAGACATCCAGAACAAGTGGTGCTCAACCTAGCAGAAAAGACTCAATTATGTGCAGATTTGGGTGACCACAGAGGATTCTATGAGGCTCTGAAAGCTTTGTATGGACCCACATTTCAGATGTAAAGCCCCTTACTTAGTGCCCATGGCCAAACACTTATTACAGATAAAATCTCCATCCTGAATCATTGGTCTGAACATTTTCGAACTCTTTAGTGCTAACCATGTAGTCCAAGGAGTAGGAATTCATCACATTTTACAACATCCAGGGAAAACAAATTGGATATAGCCTCTACCATGGGAGAGATTTTTAAGGCTATTCAGCAGGTGAAAGCCGGCAAGGCAGCTGGGGTCAATGGAATCCCACATGAAATCTGGAAACATGGAAGCGAAGCACTTTATGCTAAATTTCACAAGCTTGTTGCGCACTGTTGGGAACAAATTTCGTGATGCAATCATCATCACTCTGCATAAGAAAAAAGGTGTATAGTCAGACTGCTCAAGCTACCAAGGTATAACTCTGCTCTCCATTGCTGGAAAAATCCTTGCAAGAGTACTACTGAACAGATTAGTACCTGCTATCACAGAACTTCTACCTGAAAGTCAGTGTGTTTTCAGAGCTAATAGAAGTACCACAGACATGGTATTTGTTCTCAGACAACTGCAAGAGAAGTGTAGAGAACAGAATAAGGGGCTCTATGTAACTTTTGTTGACCTCACCAAAGCTTTTGACACTGTGAGTAGAAAAGGCCTGTGCCTGATATTGGAACAATTAGGTTGTTCCCTCAAGTTCCTCAAAATGATTATTCTGTTACATGAGGATCAGCACGACCAAGTCAGATATGGTGATATACTCGCTGAGCCTTTCACAGTAACCAATGGTGTGAAATACGGTTGTGTTCTCGCACCAACTTTATTCACAATCTTCTTCAGCATGATGCTCCAAAGGGCTACGATAAACCTCAATGAACAAAACTGCATTTATATCTGATATTGTACTGATGGGAGCCTATTCAATCTAAGGCGTCTAAAGGCCCACACTAAGACCCTAAATCATCTTGTCTGTGAACTGCTTTTTGCTGATGATGCCACCCTTGTTGCCCACATAGAAACAGCTCTGCAGCACTTAACATCTTGCTTTGTGGCTGAGTGGCTTGCTTTGCGGCTGAGCTTTTTGGGCTGGAAGTCAGCTTGAAGGAGACAATAGTTCTCTACCTACCTGAACCATAAGAAGGTTATCATCATCCTCACATTACTATTGGCGAGTCAGACTTAAGTCAGTTTAGCAGTTCAGCTATCTGGGAAGCATTATTTTGTTGGATACCATGATCGACAGATAGACAACAGGATAGCAAAGGCCATAGAGCCTTTGGAAAAATACATAAAAGAGTCTGGTGCAATAAACACCTGAAGAAAAGTACAAAGATTAGTGTCTATAGAACCATTGTACTGGCTACTCTTTTATATGGGTCTGAATCATGGGTTGTCTACCGCCATCACCTGTGACTCCTTGAACGCTTTCATCAGCGCTGCCTCCATACAATTCTAAACATCCATTGGACTGACTATGTGTCAAATGTTACTGTCCTTTAACAGGCAGGGGTCACCGGTATCGAGGCCATATTGCTGAAACTGCAGCTGCATGGGGCATGGCACATCTCTAGGATGAAGGATCACTGCCTCCCTAAGATTCTGTTTTATGGTGAACTTGACACCTGCTGCCACAAGAGAAGTGCCCCAAAGAAGAGAAAGAAGGACTCCCCGAAACAATACCTCAGCCTTGGCCATGCTGGCTGCCATCAGTGATCCACCGTGGCCTCTGATCAGGAGACTTGGAAACACACCATACATAATGCTGTTGTGTCCTTTGAGAACACACACAGAATTAGTCTCTAGGAGAAAAAACAATGTAGAAAGAATCACACCCCACCTATACCATCCAAAGGAACCTTTTGCTGTGCTTTTTGCAACAGGATTTGCCTATCCCACATTAGCCCTTTTAGACATCAGTGTGCTTGTAGTGTGGGTAAAATCCTTCCCTAATCTTCTTTCGCAAAGTCAAGCCATGAAAAAATCAAAGCAACATCATCAATGTTCTTTGAAAACTAAGCTGGGTCAGACATGCAATTTAGATGAAAAATTATTACATTGTGTTAGCTTGCTTTCACAAGAGTATTAAGGCTCATCTTGGAGCCAGGAAACAAAAGCAGCACTTCATATTAATAAATTTTAAAGACGGAAAAGTGCATGTGTATGAGAGAGAGTTGTTTGACAGGTTTTTCCTACAATCTTTCTCTAACTAGTTGTTTTGTCTATGAATATGTCCTAGTCTGAGCTACCAGCATTTGCTGTACTAGTATATATTTCTCTATAACACAGCTAAATCTAAAAATTGTCTCACTAGAGTTTCTTTCAGATAATCTTTTTGATATTCCTAAAAACCAAAAGATAGTGCCTCACTAACAATCTTCACACCAACAAAGGCAGAGGTTTAAAAGTCTTCATAGATGTTGTACAGACTCCTTTTCAGCCAGACAATATTTTATTTTTTTTGTGTGCTATGTTAGCAGTGTGGATCCTTCTGTGGTATATTTTGAAAGACTTCTAAGTGATCATTCCTAGATCTTTCTCATGAAAGTCTGATAAGAATGCTAAACTGCATACCATCTTTTTTTCCAAACATCTGTGTGCAAAACATCATATATTGCTGCTTTCTGAAGTTCTTCAGGCTAATAATGAGTGTGTGATGGAATGTACTGACTCTGGAGAAATTACCTTTTAGGTAGTATGAAAAAGCAAGTTCAGTAGTAATCATATTTATTGTTGTTGTTGTTCTTGTTTTCTTGTTTCTGAATGAGGGCCGTAATCTGTCATTCAGTACTATTAATGAAGCTCTGAACAATGTCAACAAGAAAGTAACTGTCCTTACCTTAAGAAAGGGCTTTGCTCTGAACTTTAAAGTTAGCAATAATCATCAAGTAATAATCACTTCATAATATTAACCATGTGGCTGAAACATAGCCTGAGTTGCAGCTTGCCAGTATTGTGCTTCTTGTACTTGAAATCTGTCAAATCTTGAATAAAGAGAATATGTTTGCCTTAAAAATAAGCATAAACCATTCTTCTACTCTCTTCCTCATCTTTTGTCTTCAATAAACAAATTTCTTAACCTGATGTCAGAATTATAACTTTTTTTTTTTTTTTCTATTAATGGATTTAGGGTAATCTGAGTGTAGAAAAATCTTTAAAATAATGTTTTTTTCTGAATTCTGGATGTAGAATGTGAAGCTGGAGTCCTTAGGAAGGATTCAGTTTCTCTTTTACTGTAGAAGAATTCCACACTGTGCTGTTTGTTTTAGTCACTTGCAGATTGAGGCTTCTTTATCTTTGTTTTACAGCTGCCCACAGTAGAACAATATGCAAGTCAAGTAAAAAATGTCATTCCTCTGGAAAATACCTCAAGAAATTAAATTCATTTGCATTTTGAAAAGGTGCCAAACTACCATGACAATGGGCTAGAAATAGGAAAATAATTTTTTACTGAACTATTCATGGTCACCAAGAGAATCTATTTACTACTTGATCTGAAGAAAGGCACGTGGTACATAGGAAGGAGCCAGCACCCAAGAGGTGGATGGAGAAGTATGCTCAACCCAATCCCACTGTAGCCCACATGGAATCCTGTACCTGAAGTTTGTTGCTGTGTTGAGTACCATGACTATAACAGTATGATCCAAACTGAATATTGTTATTCATTGATGGCCACAGAATCAACTGTATTCAGAGACCAGATTCACTGAGCAATGAAAGCTGTATGGTTTTACATGTGTCTGGAGGGTTTGTTAACTAGAGGGTGTATTTCAGAGAGGGTTGGCTCTTGAGCTGCCTAAATATATTACCAGCAAGTTTCAGCTCTCACTTTTGGTGGCCACACATGCTTGGCAAGGTCAGTGGGCCTGTGCAATCCAAACATTTTTTGCCTTAGAAATTTCAGTATGGGGAGGGATGCAGCCCTTCTGTCTCTTTTTCTTTTCCAGCATACCAGCTGGTATTCCTCTTGCAGGACACTCCTCTATCAGATGAAACAGAAATGAGAGAAACAGCATAAATGCAGGTCAAGTGAAACGGTTAAACAATAATTCAAAGAAATCCTTGTTGAGATTACTATGGACACTATTGTCTACCTTTCTGTTTTGATGCTGATGTAGCCAGTGTGTTCAGAGCTCTGCAGCAAATGTTCATATTCTGTAATTCTGACAGATGATGTTTTAAAAATTATTTTATTATGCATCTGGACATTGAACTAAGCTGAAAAATGAAAATGAAGGAGGAAAATAAATTACATAGAACAAATAATTGCTAGAGCTGTAGAACTTTCAAATGGCGTTGAATTTTTTTACCTAAAGGGCAATGGTTCAATAGGTAAAGTGGATTATTTTGAGCTTGTACATAAGGCTCGGTTCACTTTTAAATATAAACTTGCTGATCTTAAAATTGTTAGCAGGACCTAGCTGTCTCAGAGGTGTTGAAAGAGAGGTCCTCTTATCTTCAAAATTATAGAATCATAGAATAGTTAGGGTTGGAAAGGACCCCAAGATCATCTAGTTCCAACCCCCCTGCCATAAGCAGGGACACTCCACACTAAACCATGCCACCAAAGGCTTCATCCAACCGGTCTAGAACACCACCAGGGATGGAGCACTCACAGCTTCCTTGGGCAACCCATTCCAGTGCCTCACCAACCTCACAGTAATGAATTTCTTCCTTATATCCAATCTAAACTTCCCCTGTTTAAGTTTAAACCCGTTACCCCTTGTCCTGTCACTACAGTCCCTAATGAAGAGTCCCTCCCCAGCATCCCTATAGGCCCCCTTCAGATACTGGAAGGCTGCTAGGAGGTCTCCACGCAGCCTTCTCTTCTCCAAGCTGAACAGCCCCAACTTTCCCAGCCTGTCTTTGTATGGGAGATGCTCCAGTTCCCTGATCATCCTCATGGCCCTCCTCTGCACTTGTTCCAACAGCTCCNATACTGGAAGGCTGCTAGGAGGTCTCCACGCAGCCTTCTCTTCTCCAAGCTGAACAGCCCCAACTTTCCCAGCCTGTCTTTGTATGGGAGATGCTCCAGTCCCCTGATCATCCTCATGGCCCTCCTCTGCACTTGTTCCAACAGCTCCGTGTCCTTTTTATGTTGAGGACAGCAGAACTGCACACAATACTGCAAGTGAGTTCTCACAAGAGCAGAGTAGAGGGGCAGGATCACCTCCTTTGACCTGCTGGTCACGCTCCTTTTGATGCAGCCCAGGATAGGGTTGGCTTTCTGTGCTGCAAGCGCACACTGAAGCTGGCTCATGTTCATTTTCCCATTGACCCTCACCACAAGTCCTTCTCGGCAGGGCTGCTCTGAATCTCCTCTTTGCCCAACCTGTAGCTGTGCTTGAGATTGCTCCAACCCAGGTGTAGGACCTTGCACTTGGCATGGTTATAGTTCATGAGGTTGGCATCAGCCAACTAAGCAGGTTCCTGAGGAGGCCAAAGTCTGCTCTGTTGCAGTCCAGAGTCTCACTGTCCTGAGGATCTCGAATTCTACCATCTCATGATCACTGCATCCAAGGCTGCCCTGGAGCGTCACATTTCCAACCAGCCCTTCCCTGTTGGTGAGCACGAGGTCAAGCAGGGCACCTCTCCTTGTCGGCTCCTCTATTACTTGCAGAAGGAAGTTGTCTTCCACACAATCGAGGAACCTCCTGGATCGCTTGTGCCGGGCCGTACCGTCGCTCCAACAGATGTCAGGGTGGTTGAAGTCCCCCATGAGAGCAAGGGCCTGTGAGCTTGGGGCTTTTCCTATTTCTCTGTGGAGTGCTTCATCCACAGAGTCCTCTTGATCAGGCGGTCTGTAGCAGATCCCCACAGTTATGTCTGCCATCGCTGTTCTCCCTTTAACCCTGACCCACAAACTCTCTGTTAACTGTTCACCTGTCCCCAGAGAGAGTTCCATAGTCTCCAGCCTATCCCTATCATAAAGGGCAACTCCCCCTCCCTGCCTACCAGGCCTATCTTTCCTAAAAAGCCTTTAACCTTCCATTCCAACACTCCAGTCATAGGAACTGTCCCACCCTGTTTCTGTGATGCCTAATGAAGAGTCCCTCCCCAGCATCCCTATAGGCCCCCTTCAGATACTGGAAGGATGCTATGAGGTGTCCACGCAGCCTTCTCTTCCCCAGGCTGAACAGCCCCAACTTTCCCAGCCTGTTGTCATATGGGAGATGCTTTACTCCGAGCATTTTTTATAGGTGGTGGCAACTGACTGGGCATGTTGGGATGGAACAATGGCCCCCTCCCCCAACACATCTAGTTTAAAGCATCCTTGACAAGTCTGGCCAGCCTCTTACCAAACCCACTCTTCCCCTTATTTCTCAGTGCAGGTCCACCAGCCCCCAGTAGACCTGTCCCACAAACTTGGGTCCCATGTTCAAGGTACCCAGACCCTTGACCATGACACCACTCTTGTAACCATTTATTAACCTGTCCAATTCTCCCAGCTTTTTCAAGGTCCTCCCCTGTATCCTGGATGAAAAAACAATCTGAGCTCCAGAGCCCCTAACCACCTCTCCCAGGGCTCTGTAGTCCTTCTTTATGTCCCCCAGGCTACTACTACCTATGTCCCTAGCACCCACATGGATCACTAGAAGTGGGTAATAGTCCATGGGACTTACCAGAGCAGGCAGCCTCTCTGCAACACCCCTGATCGATGCCCCTGGTAGGCAACACACCTCCCTTGAGACAGGGCCAGGCCGACAGATGGGTGCCTCCGTGCCTTTCAAAGCAGAGTCCCCCACTACTATGACCCACTGCTTTTTCGTAATCCTAATACTACAACACGTTGTTTTAAACATTCCTGAATTTTGAAGTAAGAAATGGAAAGTTTAATAAGCAGAAGATCAAGAAAATAATGGGTAATGAAAAGCGCTTATTGGGGTAGGGGTGCCAAACAGGTTCACACTTGGTAGTAGATATTAAGAAATAAAAACTGAAGTCAATCCACACTTAGTAGTATATCTCAAGAAATAAGGGCTGAAGTCAATCAACAACATGTGCATAGTGTGAAGTGTATTCTTCTATATCTCCTCAAGTGTTTCCCAAGAAAAGATGCTGCTACTTTTAATGATTCTTTTTGGTAGTATGCATCTGACTTGCATTAGATTCAGGTATGTCTAGGAAATTGTTTATCTTTAGGACTGCAACTCAGAGAATTTTGCTTACATATAGACTTGGGATTATTGAAGTGAAGCTGCAAACAAGAAAAGGAGGATGATATTTTAATTAGGTTATCTAGTAGCTTTGTCTTGTGGAAAGAAGATCAGTGACAAGCAGCTGGTATCATGTGTGGTTTTTTTCCTTTTCGTTGGGTTTTTTTTTTTTTAATTCATGTTTTCTCAGATTTTTTTTTTTTTTTTTTTTTAATTTCCGTTTTTCAAGATTTTTTTTTTTTTTTTTTTTTAATTTCCGTTTTTCAAGATTTTTTTTTTTTTTTTTTTTTAATTTCCGTTTTTCAAGATTTTTTTTTTTTTTTTTTTTTTCACCCCACTATGAGGGCTGGAGATGTGTTCTTCAAAAATTTAAAACTACAGTTGAAGGCTGAGGTCCTTGACTAATACATTAATTCAGTGATTAGGATGTTAGTGTGAGGGTTAGCTAGCATTGGACTTGCAGAATTAGTTTATTGTGTTTCTGGGGCCAAATATGTACAAGCGTCTGAAGCAAGGGACAGAGTCAAACCTTCATGTGCTAAGAATTATTAAGTGGCCTGAAAATTTCCCTGAAGTGTAATCTGAAACAGTCATGATCCAGAAGAAGCAAAGCCTATGAAGAAGGCATGGATAAGACGATAAATGAAGAAAATTTAATAATCCAGTGGTGGTGCTGCTTCTGCTACCAGGGTACCTACCCTCAAACTTCAGCCAGTAATATACTGTTCTTGTGTGACAGCACTTCTTCAAGAAGGTGGACTGCTAAAGTTGTTTCTAGTAATAGCTGAGACTGGTGGAGGTGGTAGCTTTGGCTTCCTGAGCTATCAGGATCTGGTAAGCAGAAAGGTGGTAGAGCTATACCCATCCTTGCCCTCCTTTGCCTCTTTGGATCTCTTAGGCTCAACTTGGGCAGACCTAAGTGAGCAGCCTATGGTTTTGAATGCCCCAGAACCTAACATGCAAGTCTATTTTGAATTTTGCAAATGAGCTCTTACCATCATAATGAGTTAAACCAAACCCTCAAATTTATATTCTTCTGTCTTCAGGCTATCTAAATTTAAGTTTAATATATTGAGTTCATTTCTGACAGAAGCCATAGGGGATGTGATCAAAAGTCTTTTTAACTTCAGCTTTTGTACACTGTCATTGATCTGCAAATTTTTCTTTCAAAAGATGTTTAAAACCTTTTTCATATTGTCTGTTCTCTGCCTGTCCATTGTGGAAACCTATTTAATAAGAGAGCATCAAACAATTCATCAAGGCTTCTGATCTTTTAGAATAGGTGCTGGCTAACATTTCAGCAATACATCCCTAAACGGGAGATTGAATGGCAAGAACTCTATTTGAAGGGGGAGATTTTTTCATTTGACAGAGGTCACTTTTACTGTAACTAATAATATAGCAGTGGTGTGCTTAGGATTTTAAGGGAATAAAAAAACTTCTCAACAGCTCTTCATCTCCTTCCCTCTCCCCTGGCCCAATGTGGAAAGAGAGCCTAAACAAGATCCTATGTTACAGAATTAAACATGCAGATTTGACCCTGGTTGGTGTTTGTGTGCAAGTTCTGAAATCAAAATGAAATCATGGTGAATCAAATATTTTAGACCAATGGTTTGTAGTCTTTAGCAACGTGATGAATAGCTCTTGTCACCTAGTTAAAGGAAGGGAATTTCTTAAATGGCATGCCTGTCTCACACTGTATAATGTAGCACAGATCCCTTTTTCCACATGTATGTTTCTGCTGAAGTGTTTGAGCCAGCACCAGAACTAGAATTACTGTTAATATGTTTCTATCATATTCAAAGTATGTTAATGTAGTGACTAGCTATATCTATATTTCTCTTGTACGTGAGCTAACATACACTTGCTAAATCATACATGCCATTGACCAGTTCCAGTGTTACTAACTGGTATTCATCTGTTTTAAAGGACACTGTGGAATAACCTTTAGACTATGAATGAACTTTGGTTTGCAGCCCAGTGCTTAAGAAATAAAATCAGTGCCATTTAGATAGATAAAGAAGACAAAAGCAGAATGTGAAGAATTGGCTGGCAATAAAGGTATTTCTCTAGATATAAAGAAGCACACATTTAAATGCATTGGAATTAAGTACTGAAATTATTCCCTTCAGACTATGTTAAATTCTTCATCACACAATTCATAGACTTAATGTCATCTTTAAACAAAGATGATCCAAAATGCTTGAGAATGAAAGGATGCAGGCTGAAATTAAATGGCTTGGGGTTTTTTTTTTGTTTGTTTGTTTTGTTTTGTTTTTCAGATCACAATAGCTAATAAATTCAATTACTGACTATAAAAAAAGAGTTGATTTTTTTCTCTCCTCTATTTTCTGATAATTGCTGATGGAAGCCTTTAGGAAAAGATCTGTTTGTTGCATTTTTACAGAGCTGTTACAATAAACATCTCAGTGAGACTGGTCTGCTATGCACATACACACACAAGAGAGAACATCAGTGAATTTTTGTTTAAATGTTACTCTTCATTAGGAATAAGGCTCATATAGACATCAGCTGAAGTTAAAGCCTCAGAAAACAGTTCTATCGCTGCTTTCATGTCCAGTCTCATGTCCTCATGGAGGCCTAGCAACAGCAAATTTGTCTATGGGACAAGACATGTTGCTGACTTTTCTGCAGTGCTTTGCAACACCTGCTTCTTAGCAATGGAAAGACACATGATGATGAAATTTAATGTCTTCCAGGGCAGAAAGTCTTTAATGAAAGAGTGCTGAGCTTTTTCTTCCAGTTTAAACAAACTTGCTTCATGAGCTTTGCTTCTCTGTCTCTAGTGAACCTTGTAATGTGTGCTTTGACTGCAAACATTTTCATTGACACTGGTATCAGACACCATACTTTTGATAGTAGCAGTTTGGTACATATATCCTATTAGAGTAGAAATAATACATTTCTGTGCATGTGGCAACTATTCAAGGCTTTCTAGAAGCTGTAATGGGCTGCACCAATGTGCATTGCTTACAGCTATGGGAAGATGATAGTCCGGTCCAGAGATTGCAAAGGTTTCTGAAGCTGTATACTAAGCGAATCGTATATAGAGATCCATATGAGGACAATATGATAGATGTCTGTCTTTGTTTTTCCTTTGGGATAGGTTACAATTTTTAAGTAATTTAAAATACAGTCTTATAAAAAGCTGCTTTTGCATCACCCAGTGTATTTATATTTTCTGGGTGGCTGTCTTATCACACCATCTCCTTATGATGTGACTATCTTGCAGATTATTTAATTTGAATCCAAGTCATCTGTATGTTGCTTTTGCTTTTCTTCTGTAGGCATATATGTGAATATGCATTTTCATGTCCCTTTCTGTAAATGATCTCTTGGATTTTCACATGCACACAGGTAAATAGGGAGTTGAAAGAAATTAATATATTCCCATTACACTGTATACATGACTGTCTCTGCTGGCTGAAGATGGATCTTGGAGAAAATATTCACTGTTACCTTGAATTTCTCCCATGTAAAATCCTACTCATTGGAGAAGGATTTATTTAAACCACCAAGATATTGAACTGCACCAAAAGCAACAACTCACTTCTTTTTTGTGAGTAAAACATGGAGCAAATTGCTTTCTGTAGGATCTGTGAAAGTCAACTAGTCCATGGGTTCAAAGTCTTCCTATATTTGACTATTTGATTTAATGCTGACATAGCCCTCTCTGAATGTGTAATGCAGAATTTAGTCTGCACCTAGTCACCAGTTTGCAGAGTGCCCTTTATGTTATACAGCTGTCAAGTCTTCTGAGCTAGATTGATTTCTCTTACACCAAAAGATCAGCAATGAAACCAAGTGCCAGTCAGTTTTCTTAATTAGGCTCCCTTTTAAATGCTTGATTGCACTCCTGGCAGTGTGAGCTGAAGCTGGATCTTGCACCCAGTGAGATGTATCTGCCATTTTTAAAAGGCTCATTCTTGATTTACTGTGTATTGGAGCATTTGTTCCATAATGGTCACCTCTTTTTTTAAACCTGTGTCAAGATGCTCAAATTGAGTATCAGCAGCCTGGAAAATCATGAGAAGAATTAAGAAACAGGGAACTCATTGCAGGGCCACTTAAATGGCTATTTTGCTGCTTTTTCAATATTGGCAGAGAGTGCATAGTGGCTTCCATTGTTTCATGTATCTGTGAATTGTGGAAAGTAAATTTGTGGTTAAGAATTAAAGGGCAACACCGACATAATAGACTTGTCTTTGTTCCTTCCAGAAGGGGCACTGCTAGTGCAAGGAGCAATGGCAGGTACAGAACTTTTAGTCCCTTGGTGTGACACCATTATGACACACCGAAAGAATAACAAGTATATGTGATCAGGCAAATGAGGCTTTTGTTTAATGTTGCTCTATACTTTACTATTTGATGTCACCTGTCTTTTTCCCATTCAAAATTTATTTTCAGAGGCTTTTACTGACCTTGAACATGAGATGAAATGTCTCTTCCTCTAGGATCTGTATGTGAGATGTGCTGACTCTTAGAGGGAATCTTTCCTCAGAGAATTCACAGAGAATCTTACCTTCACCATCTTCCTTTTTAATTTCCATACAGCACACTGTTTTGGATTCTTTCCATTGTCAACCTTCTTCCCTTTTTGGTTTTAAGCTGGGAGAGCAAAAGTGAGAAGACAAAGTCAGAAGTGCTGTGCCTGGCAAAGACATGGTCCTATCAGTCCCACTGCAACACTGCTTCCACATGAAACTTCACACATGAAACAGTTTATTCTTCCCTGAAACAGCTTTTTGATTCCATTCACAAATTGTTATTCAGAACGCATATCTACCTAAACAAACTGAATAATTGTAGGTACAAATGAATTGAAAATTATACTCATGGTGGTTTGTTTTCTTATTCATCTTTTGCTCAGCAAAGAGCAGAAATATCTCCATCTGAAGTTAATTTACTAACATTAGTGTCCAGAAACTTATGGCAGTCATTCTGCTTCTAGCAGAAATGGAACTGCCTGGATATACACAAAAGCTGCTGTAGACAGAAGATCAAAATTTGGCCCAGTCAACAAAGATCTTCAGCTGGAGTAAAAAGGGCAAACATGATCTTCTCACTCTTTGCTGGGCCCTGAGGTGGGGGAAAAAGGATCCAAAATCACTCTAGAGCTCACAAGCAAGCTGTTGTATTACCTTTATGTGGCCCATATTTTGTCCCACAGAATAGAGACAAGAAAGATTTTGAGGAACTTTTTAAATATTGTTTTTCTAAGTTCTGCTGCCTAGGCTGCCTATAGAGTTCTGTAGTACAGGCAAGTTTGGTCTGCTGCAAGCATATGCTCATTCTCAGGTTTAGCTCTGTGGCTTCTTGTCTCTAATTTATTCCTTTGAATTGCTATTGTAATATGCTATTATAATCCTAAAGGCAGTAAGATGCCAATGCAACAAGAGCACTTCATGTTCTTATAATATTATTCCTCATGGCTTGACTTAAATTCCCCATGGTTTTCACATAAGATATCAAAACTTCTAAGAACTGCTTGTGATATCCTTACATTGTAAAGGCATATGGCAGGCTCTCCACTTGCTTTTAAGATATATATTTCCATGTGGTTTTAAGTATAGACAGTGAATAACGATACCATTTGGAAGTACACCAGGGCAATTTTTTTCCTTTTTTTTTTTTTTTTTTTTTTTTTTTTTTTTTTTTTTTTTTTTTTTTTTTTTTTTTTTTTTTTTTTTTTTTTTATTTTTTTTTTTTT
>NDXB01001395.1:37285-67272 GCA_002631895.1 Agapornis roseicollis
TTTTTTTTTTTTTTTTTGTTTTAGTTTGTTTTATTTTTTAGTTGCTTTGACATTCAGAGAGTTAAATGGTACATCTTAAACAAAATTGCTTTTGACTTCTTGACTGACAGATTAAAAACTGTAACTTAGTTCTTTGGGAAGTTGAACAAGTGAGGTTTGCAAACACAACCAAGGAATATTAAGATCTGTTGGCATAGTTGGCTTCTTTGTGCCAAGTCATAAAAGAAGCTCTCCATTTTCCACTTTTAGAAGGTTCTGTAACTTCAAATGATCCATTACTCCAGTTCCGACTCCTGTTCCTTATCTAGAATTTAATAAAATATTGTTCTTTCTTTATTAACATCTGAGTATTACAAAGCTGTGATCAGCTAATCCAAAGGCAGAAATCTAAGAGATCTAAGGATCTCTCTCCTAAACTTGTGCTGATGACAGCTCTTCTCTCCTTGCACTGCATTCACGCCTGCTCTTTTCAGTGTGTAGAATGATCCTTACAACTGGTCACTACAGGTATCTTAGCTACTTATCTGTCCAGAAACAACATATACAAAGACAGGAAAGGCATGTCTTTCCTTCAGAAGACCTCTGAGTTTCATTTGCAACAGCTAGATTAATTCTGAATTCTGGCTTTCTGTCAAAATTAGCGGAAATCTGTTCCGTGTTACTGGAACACTGACAGATATAAGCCTGATCTCACCAGATCAAAGAAAAATTCCAGTGCTTTAGTGTTTTGTTGTTGTTGTCTGTTTTAAAGACATACGACTGTTCAAATTTTTCTCACTGATTTTTAAACTGTTTTGTATTGTATATATA
This sequence comes from Agapornis roseicollis, assembly GCA_002631895.1. NCBI lineage: Eukaryota > Metazoa > Chordata > Aves > Psittaciformes > Psittacidae > Agapornis > Agapornis roseicollis. The sequence continues at coordinate 38,096 of NDXB01001395.1, forward strand.
CACTTTATTATCACTTGTTTGTACGTTGTTTCAGGTATGTAAGAAGTGTAGTTGTGGACTTGACAAGTTGCTGATACGGATTATTGACACTGAATTCTCATGACTTATTTAGAGGGGAAAATAATGAGTGTAACTTTTTATTTTTCTGTACCTAATTATGTCAGGTTATGAACTTTACCAACACAAATTCTATTGGTGTTAAAAAGTGAAAGTGATTGATTATATGCTTCGCTGGCCTCTAGCAATTGTTCTAGTGCAATAGCAACCCTATTTCTTTTTTAACTGCATTTCTGATTGTTAAGCTCATGCTTTCTCTTTTCTTTCCATTGCTAAAACACTAATACAAGTTATTGTTGGTTGCTTTAAACTTGCACAACTTCCACGGCTTTTAGTATGCATGACAAAACAGATGCAGTTGGAGCTTCTCATGGTGAGAACAAGTGTTTTTGATCACCTAAGATTGTTCCTTTGTAGTGGATGATATGAACTTTATATAGAAAATCTGTTTTTTGGAGGGACATTGCCCATTTTCCTGTAATCTTTTGTCTTGCCTACTGAGTACTCAAAGGTGTTCAGTGATGGGTGAATAAAGTAGTAAACTTTGCTAGTTTTCTTTTTGTAAAGCACGAATATGCTCGTCGTGTAATGAAAACACTTTATCACCAGATGGCAATGTTGCACGAGACTAACCACTGTGCTTCCTCTGAGGGGTGTAGCAAGATCTGTGTAAGGAAGTGGTACAATTCGGTCAGGAGAATGAGTAGCCATGTTGGCAAAACTCTTTTTATTTCCTTTTTAGGTACCTACAGTGGAGGTCAGAAAGGATAATTTTCTTCTCTGTCAAGTGCAAAGAAAGTCTGGAAGGAAGTTACTATGAAATTCAGCTCAAGTGAAAAGATTAAGGACACCTTTTTTAAAGAAAGATGTGCTCACACTTTGTCCTTTTTGCAATTGCTCTTTATAATAATTAACAACCAGAGACATTTCCAAGGTTACACTAACTGTATGCAAGAATTCTGCTGATCTCCATTCCCAGAAAGCAGCCGTGAGAAAATTATTTCTATATGAATGATTACCATTTTTCCTAAATTTTAAGGTGTCATCTTACTGTATCTGTTGTGGCATTGCATACTTCTAAAAAGTTTTGTTTCTTTCCCTTGAAATGGCTTTCTAATCTAATTCTGCTTACACAGAACTTTCACCAAAAGATTTATTTGAATAAAAATAATAGTGTCAGGAGGAAGCCTGCATTGAATGTTCCTTTGAGTTCACTACTATTCTAATCTACTTGGTTTATGTATGTGCATAACAAATACACATGAGTCCAAAGGAGTACTCATGTATTCCACTTAATAGACACATAATATGGAATTATGGAATATACTGTTAAGATTATGGTCAAATAGCTTACTTTACAAATGTAAAATTCAAGGTTTTCATAGTAAGAAACACAAGTAACTAGAGGCATGTTTGGTTGAACAGTGTCTACAAATGTACAGATGTTCCTCTGTCTTAACATTAACCTTAATCCATGTCCATCCCATAGAAGTATTTGAAGTAGTCATAGTATTAGTAAATTGTCTCATGTCTTTTTAGCTACTTCTGGTGATGGTTGAAGAAAGCCTGTAAGAATATGTTTAAATTCATCATTGTGTAGATCACTGACTAATAAACTGAGTAGAATGTGTGACTTTCTTGAAACAGGTAGTACGTGATTTTGGTCCAGTCAGTTCTGTCTTTCCTCAGGTGCTGACAATAGCTGTCTTGCCTTTAGCTATCTTTAATTTAGCAGGTAATTCTGTCCACTGTTTTCCTATATTGACTCCAGAGGAAGGCTAGGATGATTTAGTGACTTTGTTAAGCATTTAGTCAGAGAGAATGAATATGGGCCTAAAGCCACACTTGCAAATTATTTTCTTTTAAAGCATGATTGCTATTCACTGTCTTTCTCTTTCTCCCACTGTTGGAAGGCAGGAAGACAGTGAAGGCTGTTTATCAGCCTTATTTCCAGTGATCTGTCACTGACAGCTTGGGGTGGCATCAGTGGTGGATTTTTCTGTACGTTTAGACCTCATCTTTATTACTCAGGGAGAAACGATAAGACAAGATTAAGAAGTGAATTGTCCAGAGACACTGCAGCAGCCTGGAGAGCCTCTAAGAAGTCTTCTTGCTTTGTGCTTCTCAAGTATGCCTTTTCAGAAGGATGCTGATGGGACTGTCCTGTTTTGTGTTCTCTGCCAAGTGCCGGTCACCTTAACCATGTCACTGCTTCTTTCTGCTTGCCTGGAAGCACAGCTTCTTTTCAAAGGTATCCTTCTATCACAGAGGGAATCTGTTCACTGCCATAACTGGATGTGCCTTTCAAGGGTTGATAAATTGATTGACATCTCCTGCCATCATTCAGCCTAGAGGGGAGTTGAGATATTGGGAAGTCAGATGAGAAACTTGCGAGAATGCAGCTCACAGATGTGCCCAGAATAAGGGCTTAAGCATGTGTATAATACTGCAATTACAAATCTCCAGAAGAATTGTGGGCTGGTTGTTATTCCCCTTCTGTTTCACTCCTGTTGAAAAGTTCTTTAGAAATCAGAATGTCATTTCAACAGTAATTTGACATCTAATTGTAATTTGGTTCGCTTACATGTTGGAACCTGATAAGCAATGTATGTGCAGACTACATGGCAAGATACCTCATCATGATCGTGTTGCTCATTCAGGCCCAGTCACTTACCCGGATCACTGTACAATGAGATGTCAAACTACTGGTGCAGAGACATCACTTTCCCTTCTAAATTCACACTGGTAATTATGACAAAACAAGAAGGGCAACATGTGAAGATTGCATCTATTAAATTAGATTTGGGTTAACAAAGTAAATTATACTATTATTGTGTAATGAGTGGAAGTAAAACTCTTCACACTTTCAGGCTACCACAAGATTGCTTTCCTTTTAAAATGGATATCAAAGAGATTTTACAAAATCCCCAGTAGATACCTGAATTACAATGTATTTAGAAGAAAACTCTTTAACAACAACCCACAGTAGGATGACTACCACAGTGACTACCACTCTAATTTTATTTTTTTTTTTTTGAGGAAGTTGACAACTCATAGTATTTCGGTTGTTTTTTTCCTGGAAGGAAAATACAAAGTGAGATAGCTAGAACAAAGAGAAGTATTTTCTCCTTTCTGAAAAACTTCATGGTAAAGATTTGAACCCCAAGTGGGGGACAAATTCTACTCCTCAATTCTCTAAAGTCTGTCATAATATGTACTTTTTCTCCTACTGATAAATTACTACTTACTGACATTTTTATCAAGATCTACCTTGCTCAGTTTGAACTACATGGAGGTCAATCATCCTGTAGGCTTTTTTTTTTCATCATTAAAAATAGGCAAGCGAGTTTTGAAGTGCCTTTATCTAAAAGTGTTCTCATAAAAAGAGATCCCATGCTCTGGGAAAGCAAACAGCTTGGACATAAACTGATTTTAAAATTCCATGACTTTTTTTTTTCATAAGAAGAGTTTATAATCTCATAAAGATGCATTTGAAGTTCTAAATGGTAAGGTTAACTAATTAAATTTACTGACACAAAGCTGATGGAAGACTTTTGATTAATACTTACTGTGTGATATTGATGAAATCCATTTTCAACTGGAAAGTCACCTGTACAGTGAAAAGTAAAGAGCTGATGCAGTAAGCATTGGGAGCTGATGCAGATATATAAGGAATTTACCTTTCTTTGTCAGAACAAACTGCTCTGTATTGATAGTGCAGCTGGAATGGAAAAACTCTCCAGTGTGGTACTGCTGTATTATAAACTGTGTGGCATTTGCAGTCATTCTCAGCCTGGGTGACCAGAGTGGGCCTGCCTGTTGGGTATCTCTGTATTTCATTCTGTGGGTTGCATTAACTCTTATGTAAGTAAGAAGTTGTGAGGCTGAAGGGCAATCTCAGTTTAAAAGAAATTAAACAAAATTTGAAGCAGCTGGTTACCAAGACTGTTGGATACAGAGTGCTTGACTAGCTAGGACCCTGCTGTAACAATTTGCACAACTCTTTTCTGAGTGATCCTCTTCAGTGTTTTTTATCCATTTTTCACTAAGGGCCTCTCTTGCATCCCAAGCAAAGCATTTGTTGTACCTTCATAATTTTCTAGATAGGACCCTGAACAAGTTGCGTAGTGAGCAGATGAGTATGTAAGTACTATTCTTTTGATATGTAGTCCACAAGGAAGCTCCACTGCATCAAAACTAATGCACCAAACATCTGATAGCATTTCTCATAGCTGACAGCCACCCAGATCCCAGTGACGGTAAGGGGAGATGATAGGTGCACCATGAACCAATAGCAGATGAAGAAACCAGGATAGTCACATGAAAAGCAGTTGACACTGCAGGAAACACAGATAAAACTCTTGAGTACTGCATATGATAAAATCACACGATAAATCACATGAAAGGCACATATCAAATCAGCCAATATCTCAAGGCCTTGCAGAGCACAGGAAAGATGTCAACATCTACATTACTGAGGTGATCAAGGTACTTGATGAGGATGACAGGGATGACAATGAAGCATAAGAAGCAAACTACTTCAGAGAACAGTGGGTACTGTAAAACTCCCATACAGTAACTCAAATTAAAAATTCTCAACTCCTTTGACATTTCTAGGGAAGTGTACAAGAATTGTTGACTATGAAAGGCACCATACCCACACATCTGACTAAACCCAAACATGTCAATGCTTCCTGTAACAACTGAATATAAGTAATTTAGTGTATCCTTTCTAGCTTACCTAGAGTGAAGAAAACATCAGTATTGGTACCTATGACTCTTGAATGCAGCCTGTTTTTCTGAAATCCTCTTTCAACCAGATTTACATGTTGTGTTAGGCTAAATAGCACCTGGAAAATACAGGCTCAATAGCTGACAAATTCTAAAACGAAAAGGCTTCTTTTTTCTCATAAAAGCTTTAAAGCCAGTTCATTCTCAAGAGCAAGCTATAACAGGTGTTACAGATGATAGGAAAAGAAATCTTTGTCCAGGAGAGCACTGGAGCAGATCTGTGACAAAATCCATCTTGTAAATGTACCATCAAAACTAGACAATTAAGTTTTAAGAGAGTGTTTTCAGAAGTCTGATGAGCTGTTTTATGTATTGCTCTTTGTGCTTTATTCCTTCTTCCCAGCCCAAGATATTAACTCTTGAAGGCCTGTGATAGAAAAGAAATAAAAATCTTTTACTTTTTAAAAACACTGAGTATCTAATTCTATTTTTTTTATAGTATTAGTTGCATTGATAACTGGATTTACCATTGAATTTATCAGAATGGTGTCCAACTGTCAAGAGCAGCAATGGCCAGCCTATGTGAAAAACATCCAAGGGAGAGACAGAGAGTGTGTAAGCAGGGGTAGGAAGCATTTACTGTAGTAGAGTTGGTGGCAATTAATATCAGGTCTAACTCCCTCTGCTGACATGTGAGGTTTGCCTGGACCTTGCACGTTCAGGATATGGAACAAAACTGATCTTACCTATTTCCAGCAAGTCTTGAAATAGGCAGCTATGGAATAATAGGCAGATTGGATTATCAAAGAGGAATCTCAATCAAAGAGTGGAAGATCACTCCATCAAAGAGGAAGATCACTCTCAGAGTTTGCTGACTGTAGAAAAAAAAAAAGATATTAGCTTTTGGAGGAACTTCACATAATTGAATAGAGAGTAGAGAATAGAGAATGTTCATTATTCACTTCTTGAAAAGTAGATGTATTTCTTTCTTTCAGTTCTTTGGCTTTGTTTAGGAAATTGAACAAAGAGAAAAAGACCCCTCAAACAGTATGTAATTTGAACTCAGATCTTTGAGTTGTGTTGACTGCATTGGCATTTTTGAAAAAATAAGTATAAGATATTTTCCAGGGATATTTCATGGGCTACTGGACAAGAATGAATTTACCTAAAAAGAGGAAGAAACAACGTCTGCACTCTGACTGACTGCCTCAGTGGATATCAAGAAGGAGGATGTGAGAATAAACTGTGAATGATTATAAACAGTCTTCTAGACAAGATTATGAAACTGAGTTAGTTCATGAAAGCTAATAAAAATAACATCTTGCATGTCAGCACATAAATGAAACACTGTGGACTATAAGCAGGGGAAGTTCTAAATCTTATTGCACAGTCAGGAACATCATTGAACTAGTATAACAGGTTTTGTGAAATTACTCGTTACTGGAATGATAATATACAAGTGTATACCTTGATCAGGAAAAAAAAAGATGTAATCTTGAATATGAAGGACACACCATGCTTGCCCTGATGTTTTCAGTACATATGCAGTTAGGCTTATTCAAAGTCTATGATAAAAGGGGTGGACTTGCATGGTAGAAGTGTAGATGAACTTTGTTATCTTTAATCAGATAACAAACTCAAAACACAACAAAAAAAAGTACCATTTAAAAATCTTAGCGTCCAATGGAAGATCCTAATGAATGCAAATGCAGACCCAGACTGCCCAACAAAATACAGGAATTGACAGGTTCTTCTTTATTTTGCTAAAGAAAGTGGAGGAAGAATGCAGAAAGACAGGGCAATCATATCTGGAACTGCCTGAGGCTGTGAACTGAAAGAAGATTTTTATGATCCTTGGGAAGGGAGGAAGGGAGAAAGCAAAATAAAGATCATGAAATTCCAGAAAGCACATTTGAATGAACTCTCAGAATTGTTATTCAAGATTACATGGGAAGAAAGCCTTATGAAAAAGAAGCTGCTACAGGACAGCTAGAGTAAATAAGGCTGAAGAGAAGTATAATTTACTAATGAAGTCAGAAAGTCAAGGCACAGAATAAGGTTAAATAGAAGAAAATATCAAGGGTAAAAAGTTAATTGTAAATTCTGCAAGTCTATTAGTAAAGGGAAGTTGAAGGGAAAAGGAAAATCTTTCGCTTTCCAAACTGAAAATCATCAAATGATGCCGTTGTTGCATTTAGTCTTCCAGAAACAGTCAGGAGCAGATGGCTGACACAGTTAATACCAGTGACAAAAGGTTCAATCTGAACTGCACAAAGAACAGATTAGAGAGCACTTAGGTAAATTAGTTGGTTTCAAATTGTCTGTTCTGATAAACTTCATAATAGTATGCTTAGAGACATTGCTGAAGCAATTTCAGAATGGTTAGAATTTACCTTTGAGAAATGATGGAGGACAGCTGTGGAACAGAAGTGCTAGAAAAATGTCAAATGTAGTGCCTACTTTTAATTTTTACACACAAGCAGGGACAGAAAAATCCAATAACTGGATCTGTCAGAACTGGATCCACTAGAAATCCTTCAAGTGGAATTTCGAAATCCTAGAAGTAGAATCTACTTCAGTTCCCAGAATTCTGAGTATTTGAAAAATAACAGTGAAAAGAGTAGTAACTGACCTGGATTTATTGAGAACAAAATAAGTAAAAAGAAATTATAGCAAGATGAAAAGCAGTTTGGATACAGGAAGTACATTAAATGTGACCAGCTTTTGACTGGTTACTAAGGCAGCCAGAAAAAAAGGTAGGAAAACACATCTTTGTGTCTAAAAAATTGAAAATATTGCATAAGATTGAAAATAGTGCAGTATTAATTAGCAGCATTTAGAGAATCTGCTCCTACAAATTCAATGTTGAAATGGGGATATATACCTATTGTGGTTCCATTAGGGTGGGTCTAAGGCCATTTAGATTTTATTGAAAATTAAAACTCTTCTTACTTACATTTGGAAGTAACTAACTGTAGGGAAAAAAAAAAAAAAAGGTTATAAAGGTAATCTGGGAGGAAAAAAATAAGATGGAAGTCAAGAGCTGAAAGCTAACATGTTGACACACGAACTCCACAGGTACAGGGTGAGCACCCTTAATATTGGGTATTAACTCATACAAACAGAAACATGAATGGGGCACACTATTGCTTTTTGACTAGTACATCTGAGCTCTCACCAGAAAAACATCTAGTTTAGGGTACTTAAGGAGAGTCATAGGTAAACTGAGAAGAATCCAAAAAAGAACAGTGCTCTATGTGATGTAATCTGTGAGAAAGAATTTGAAAGGCATACAAATGTTTATCTAAAAGGAAGGGTTGAAAAAGCGCTGAGAAGCTATTATTTATAAAATTAAAAGGGTTCTTGCCAAAAAGAAAAGAATGACTAATTCTCCCTTCTGTGAAGGGGAGAGTGCTAATGAGTTCAGATTGCAAAAAGGAAGAAAGGCCAAGGTAGAAATCAGCAAAAATCTTTTCCAATGGTGAGGACGATGAAGCAGCAGAATACATTACTTGGGGGATAATATAGATTTTTCATTGCTGGCAGTCTTTCAGATCATTTTTAGAGACACATTTGTTGAGTCCTTATTTGACACAAAAGAATGAACTGAAACTTTTCCACCTTGCTTTCTTCATTTTATTCAAAACATATAGTGCTAATGGACTTAATTTAGAGGCCTTTGGGTAGAAAAGTGACCATTATTTTGGCATTTAATTGGTTTTCTTAAAATTTTATCCCCAAGAGTCAGAATTCTGTACAACCAAAACTATTTTATGTAACTTTGTTCATAATCTGAAAACGTTTCACAAATGCTTAATTATAATTATTTTTTTTTAAATCACAAAACCAAGAAAACAACCTAGAAAGAAGTACAGCAAGAGAAACTAAAGTGGATGGAAAAGTCAAGAAACAGTTAATGATAGTTCTGCAGAGCTCAGTTTTAGTGTTGGTGCTCTTTAATATTTTTATAAGTGATCTGAATGCGGGAATTGAATGTATATTAAATAGGTTTTGCTGATGATACTGAATTAGGAGGAGCTGTGGCCTCTCGAGGATGGAGACGCCTTACAGAGAGAAAGGGTCTTCACTGAGAGGGTGGTTGATCACTGGAACAGGTTCCCAGGGAAGTGGTCATGGCACCTAATCTGACAGTTCAAGAAGTGTCTGGATAATACTCTTAGTCACATGGTTTAGTTTTGTGTTTTCCTGTGAACAGCAAGGAGTTGGACTCAAGGACACTTACGGCTATCTTCCAACTTGAGATATTCTATGATTCTGTGGTTTTTATGGTCCAGCATAAAGATCAGCTAGACTCAGTACAGTGCAGTATGTTCTATGACCCCATCTGAGAGTGGAGAATTAGAAGCAGGAACACTTAACTATCAATAGCAATAGTGCTATCTTTATAGACATATGTAATTGAAATTCTATTGTGCTGGGTCCTGCACAATAAGATGTCATGAAAATGACAAAGTTATGTTTCTCTTCTGATGCTCACAAAGGACTACCTGACTGAAACAGATGATGGTAGATAGTCCATTCTTTACTTTCCTACAACTGAATTCACTGACTTAGTCTTAGTTAAACTTCTTTGTTTAATATGAAAGACCGATATGTAAGGCTTACCCTGTAAAGGTTAAAATACAACATAATAATAAAAAAAAAAGTATATGCATATTCAGTTATCATGAAGCTTAGTAGCAATTTCTGCTAAATTATATTGATTTCTGTTATACTTGAATAAAATAAGTATACCCAGTGCTGCTAACCTTTTATTCATGAAATTACAAAGACCATTTGTAAAGTCATGCTTTCCATAATCTGCAGACTAACATTGATGTAGGTTTTGGAAATGTAAGAGATTAGTACTGGAGATTACACAAAGTCACACTGAATATAATGAATTTTCATACTGGCAAAGAATCAATTTATTTGGTGCATTTGTCTTGTATTTAGTTTCTTGCATTTTGTAACTTTGAGTTTTTAATCTACGGATACTAATTTTAATGTTGTGATTATGTAAATGTACATTCCTGGCATGAATTTAGAAATTCATTAGAATTTTGTATATACCTGTAATAAAATGAAAATCAGACTAGCAACAGGTTAAAACTGTATGAATTCAGTCAATATCTCATTTCAAAGATAAATAGGAATGCTGCATGCTGTTTTGATAATATTGAGACCATGGTATTTTGAGAAAAAAAAAAAAAAAGGACTTGGAAATAAACCACTTTTACTGTAGGTTCTCCCTTCTTGTGATAAGCAGGAGCTGTTGAGAACTGTTTAGGTGTAGCTCAAAATTTGTTTTCAGACAGAAAACAGGTGGTAAAGGCTGGAAAGGCTTTCTTGGTGGTGTTCTTTAATCATAGTATTTGATGTCCATAAGTCATGATGCCCAGCTGATGTTTAATACCTTTCTTCAACCCCAACATAAGCTGATTGACTGACAAAGTAAGAAAGACATAAAGAGCTACATATACAGAAATTCCAGGGTTTTGGTAAGTGCTATATTAGAATGTTTTCCTTGAAGTTTTAATAATTTTAGTCAGGATTATGTTACTTGAGAAACAAAAATTTACAACAAATTTATGTTAAGCTCCTATATTTAGCAGAAATGGTTTGCATCATCCGAAGTTCTAGTGTACCGGTTCCTAGTTTGCTTCCATGTCAGCACATTAATCATCTAAGAGAAAATGGCTATGGAAATGAAGTGGCTATGAGAACATCTTCAGCTTTTAGTTAGTTCAGGAGACTTCCTAGGAAAGTAGGAATCCTATATTCTGAGAAACATTCTGTGGAAAAATTAAGAGCCAAATTTGGATATCCTTTGACAAAATGAAAACTTGAAAGCGTTGGAAAAGCATGTTTTCCTGTTACTTGTTCTCAGCTCAATAAAAACGTCTGCTCTCATCAAATTTCATAGAGTTTAATTAAGTATTTTCATGCCAGATTGGTAGCACATTTGTGACTTGAAATATTCGGAAAGCCCTGTAATGTTCGGAGGATACTTTTTTAAATGGAGAGGTGTATTAACACTTCCAGAAACAGTTCCATCCGCTACCTGGATATGTATTTTCTCTATGGATCTAGATTAGTGGGCTGTGGAAGGCCATTTGAGATGGTTCAGCAGCCCTGGAGAAAGCTTTCACTGTCTGGAAAGGAAATTCTATCAGTTGCATCAGGAGTAGGCTCTGTGGTTACACAGCCTGAGAAGCTTGCAGTAGTTGGCAGCTGTGGAAATTCAATTTCTGTTGAGTAAGGCCATTAATGAATAACAGAAGCACTATGTGCTCCTGTTAATATTATCAACAGAAGTCCAACAGGGTGCCTAGAGATGCAAAAGTCATGGTAAATTAAAGCACATCTAATTCAAAGTAACATTTATTGCAACCTGATTGTAGTATTGATAGTAAATCCTGTGTGATTTTTTCTGTGAACAGTGGGACGTTTAAATTCTGGCAGGCAATGGATTTCTGGGACTCTGTTCATTTCATGTTAAAAAAATGTAAACCATTTTTCTGATTATGATGTGACAGATAGATTAATTGAAATTGCTTAGTAGGAGAAGATCTCTTGAATATTCATATCCTGAAAGGTACTGTAAAGACAAGTATTCAAACACAGTTACCAATATTTAAACAATGTAGTATGCTTACCAAGAAAGATGAATTTACCTTTTTAAATAAGAAGCAAATCCAGAAATATTTTTGAAAACTGTGAAAACATAAAACTACATACCAACAAAAAGGTCACTTGTGTTAGTGTCAGGTCATCAGTGCCAAATGCAGAAAATAGTTGATGAAAGATCTACAGAACCTTCCCCAAAACTATATATATATATATCAAATTTTAATGTCTGTAAATGTAGATCTGACTTATTCTTGCTTTATGTTGCTGAGAAACCACAATCAGGCCTTAAAATGAGGAAAAGACACCATGGTGTTCCCTTTTATTCAAGTTAGCAAAAGGTATGCTAAAGCTGAGGGACTCCCAGTTCTGCAAAACCAGCATTCTCCATGCTGTAGAAAAGTTACCTAGCTCATCTCTTTCACTCCAGAGTTTTCAAACAACGTTAGCGTTTGATGTAGATATAGCCTTCCGTAATCTTTTCAGAAGTTATTAGTATACCAGGAAGCTCTAGCATTTCAACAGAACAGATTCGCCCCCATTTGAGCAATATCATCAATAAAGAGATGGAGTTTCAGAATATTACCTGGAAGTGGGTTTTGTGATGGGGTCCAGAATGGGCACAACTAAAACCTACATCCATGTATCACTTTCTGCTAATTGAATTCTCACCTTTGAAATTAACTGAGAATTGCCTGTCATGGAAACTACACTTTCAGTGTGGAGTTAAAAGTTGAATTTGGTTTTGAATGCTGTGCGTTCATTAAAAAAAGAAGAGAGGAGCATTCTGATCGAGTTGCTTTTATCACAGAACTGCAGATTCCTCTTGAAAAAAGATGCACTGAGGACAATTCTGCTGATTTTCCTAAAGAATTTTAGAATGCTTCAGTTTTAGGTAATCAGTGTATAACAATTGCTCATCAGACTATTACTACTAATGCTACTTGCCTTCACTGATGTTAACAAAAAGAGAGAAACTACCCATTGTTTATACTGGAAAAGCAGTGAAATTTCTGGATTATTAAAATAATTGTATTTACATGGCCAACAGGGAAAAAATAATGAGGTTTTTACTTTTATAATTCCAAAATAAAATTCAGTAAAAATTAGAATTTTCTCTTTAAAATTTCCATTTTGCTTTTATGGGCTATCCATGTCCTTATTCTTCCTTCAGTTCTTTGACAAACCCTAAAAAAAGGCCCAAAATTGAAAGTGTCTTTTGAGCTTTGTTTGGGTTTCTGCTTTTTCAGTCAATTCACACCATTGGCTCAGGTGGTTTTAAACTCTCTTTCAGACCTTTTGGGAGATCATGTTATCATTCTCTTTCCCCATTTAGTTCGTTAGTCTTCAACAGCTACCTTCCAGTAGACAGTCCATTTAGTCTGATGCTGCAGAGAAGTGCTGTCTCTCATGTGATGCATGGATCACCTTTACCTGAAGGGTCCCCTGGCATATACGAATTTATGAAACAGCCTTATTATTTTTCTGCAAACAGTGTAGTAGTAAGTATGTTTGAACTATTTCCTTTATTGGCTGATGGATTTTGACTTCTATAAAAGAAGTTAAACCAGGATATCCAGGGATGGGTTTTCTGAGGAGGGGATCACAAGGCAGAAGTACACTTTATTACTAATTTATTACTAATCTATTTGATCTAGGAAAGAAGATGGTTAGAATTAAAAAGAGAAAAAATATACTTCTTAGCCATATCCCTTTCCTTTTACAGCAATTCTCACAGAAGTAGTGCCAGAAATTTCTCAGACAGAATAATGAAAAAACTAACTGCTTTGTACTGAGGTCTTTTCTACACTTTTGCTGAAGGATGGTGTGTGGAGTGGCCATGTCTTATGACTGTAAGACCACAAGCCATCCTGACTATTAATGTGGCTTTCGGGTAAAATCTTCTGAACACTGCAGGAAAGGGCAATGCTATCCCAAATGTACAGCTGAAAACTGATGAAAATGCACAATTTTCAACATTTCCAAGGCATACAGGTCTTCAGAGGTGCATGCATATATATATATATAAAAAATATATATATTTTAAATATATATATGCACAGTTTTCATGCTTGCATCATATTAAAAATCAGTTATATGCAAGGACCTTTTGAGGNAACTGATGAAAATGCACAATTTTCAACATTTCCAAGGCATACAGGTCTTCAGAGGTGCATGCATATATATATATATATAAAAAATATATATATTTTAAATATATATATGCACAGTTTTCATGCTTGCATCATATTAAAAATCAGTTATATGCAAGGACCTTTTGAGGAACTTTTGCAAATATGATTAGATGCTTTATTAGCAAGTACTTGCAATCTCAGGGCTCTAAGAGGCACAGCTCCAGATAAAGCCACAAATCTTCAACACTACCAGGAACCAGAGCCTTCATCATATAACTGAGGCATTAGCTGCAAGCCCATGCTTCTCACCTTTGATAATCACAGTTTGACTCCAGTTTTAATGAAGGTGCAGGATTACAGTTGTTTTATCTTAGGTGGTTTGCTAATTCCCAGTTGACAACACTTTTTTGTGGTTTATAATACTGCAGTAATAATCTGAGCACATATAGGAGCTGTAATAATACCAAGACATCCTGTCAGACTTTACAGAAACCACACAGGAGTTAAATAGAACATTTTGCAAGGCCAAAATACAAGTAGAAGCCAGATAAAACATTTGACCATTCAGATTTGATTAAAGGGTAAAGGATTGGCAGCGTCCTTGATCTCTCAGTGGAGAATTACTTTGTCAAGAGGTGAAGCAACATCATAATATGATATAACTTAATGTGGAAGAGCAGATATTTCAATAGCAGCCGGTGGCTTGGAAGAATATTTTCAGCACATTGCTTTTGAATAGGTCATATATCAAGTCCATACAACTAACAGTGCTTACATTCTACAGCTGAAGGGTGGATACAGTGTCTGCCACCAACGGTTTCCGAAATGAGTGGCTTGGAATAAAAAAGAATGCAACGTTTTATTTTTATTGAGAGTTTCAACAGAATGAGACAAAATAATTGTTTTGACTAGTAGCTTCAACATATGAAATTCTGTAATACTGGAGTTGTTTTGGAAAGCAGGAAAACCAGATCTTTTATGATTTTTCCAGAGTTTGAACACTTTATTGCTAGTTAATTAATTATAAATAAGAGGAAATTGTTCTTTAAAGAGTGGAGGTTATTTTAGTTTTTTTGTTCTTGCAGACTAAGTCCTTGCTTTTCATGGAGTGTTTCCTTCATGATCTTGACAAATTGCAGCATTCAAACCATTACATATTGTGTCAGTGACAATACACAAAGGTCCATGGTGAAACACACAAAGATAGAACTGCACTGTTTGGCATAGGCTGTGGGAACATAACCTTGAAAACAGGGGAGTTAACACCGCTGTCAGCAAAAGGGAGTCTTGTACCAGTTGCAAGGCACATGGGGTAATGGTCTGTGGTGGCTCCACCCTGAAAATCCCCTAAAAGTCCTGAAGTCCACTTTGGAAATCCCTGTACAGAGACCCTTTTTTAATAACTGGCTCCTATCTCAGAATCAGTGTGCTCTTTCGCTAACGTAAGAGCCTGAGCCTCATGTAATGCAGAGAGGCAGGACCTCATATCACCCAGGTCAAAGTTGCCCCCATGGGATGTCCGCTAAGGTTGAGCCTGCCACCTCACACTGCAATGATATCTCTTGATCTGATTTCCTGATGGTTGATCTTTGGGGTTGGTAAGGTAAACACTCACCAAAGATATCCATCACTGCTTCTTTAACCCTTTACCAGCTATTCTTCCCTATCTTTACCTATAATAATAAACTAGATGGTTTTTTATCTATAGTGTCTTGCCTCTCCCTCAACCTGGAATCCCTGAACTCCGGAACTGTCCTGGGTTCAGCAGTAGCAGCCATTTTTTTCTCCTTCTTAGTAGCTGGTACAGCACTGTGTTTTTGACTTTCTGCTTGGGAACAAAACTGATAACAGGAATGTTTTTAGTTACTGCTCAAATATTTAGTCTGACCAAGGACTTTGTGAGCCTCATGCTCTGCCAGGGAGGAGGGGAGGCCAGAAGGAAGCGGGGACAGGACATCTGACCAAAACTAGCCAAAGAGGTATTCCATACCATAGCACGTCATACCCAGGATGTAGGATGTAACTGGGAGTAACCCAGAAGAGCTACTGCTTGGGGGGGTTGGGGGGGTGAAGGGGGTGTTGGAGGAGGTATCAGGCAGTACTCAGTTGGGCTGGGTAGGTGAGTTATCTGTTGGTGGTTGGTGAGATGCTGTATTCTCTTCCCTTGTTATTTCCTTTATTGTTATGATTATTGGTGGTAGCAGTAGTGATTTGTGTTATACCTTAGTTACTAAACTGTTCTTATCTCAACCTGTGGGAGTTGCATTCTTTCGATTCTCATCCCCATCCCTCTGGGAGCAGGGGGAGGGTGAGAAAGGGGGTTTGAGTGAGCAAATGAGCTGTGTGGCTGGGTTTAAACCACAGCCGTTCTTTCTGGTGCCCAACGTGGGGCACGAAGGGTTGAGATAACGACATATCTGACCAGATTAAGAGTCACTCATCGCAATGCTGATTTATTGGCTTTTAATGTTGTTTCTCTTGACCTCACAGTTTCAGAATGTTGTATCTTACTTAGAGCCGATATTTGCTGTGTTAGTGTTTTTCAAGTGTGGGGTTTGGGCTAAGGTTCTTGTCTCATTGTACTTTATGATAATGACTTGTAATACAAGAGATTCATTGATCATGAAGCTGATCTGGTTTATGTTCCCAGTACCTCTATACTTTGGCAGATATATAACAAAATTTCTTGGCAATTACACCTCTTTTTTCTCCTTCTTGGGTGGTCAACCTATGAAGGAGACATTCTTTTACCCTCCCAGTCCCGCAGTCCCCCACCCCGCACCCCCCAACCGTTTACAGCATTGTTTGAGATATTTTGAGTTTTTGATAGGCCTTTGGATGGGAACCAGGGAACCAGGGAGTCTTGATTGGTGCAATTTTGCTGCTGGTGCACTCTTGTGGTTGCAATCGGCACTTGTTTTATTCCTACCTTCAGCAGCCCCATAACAGAAGAATTCTCAGAGACACCAGGAAAGGTGGACACCTGCATAATTTCCTCCTTCTCTGAGGCAGATATACAAAAAGCCCATTGATACCCTTTTTTGTCTTTGAAGTACCTTCTCCTGAGGCAGTCTATGCCGAGGATGCATGGAGTCTCTGGAAAAGTCAAAATGTGGTGTTTTGCCATTTGTAGAAAGGGATTAGCATTCCTTTTGCTATTTGTAGAAAGGGATTAGTATTCCTTATCACAGGAGCTGGAGTAAAATCAGCACTTTCACTCCCTCTGAGAAGCTGCTCAATGGAGCAGCCACTTTCTTGACAGTATCATCTTTGACTGTTATTATCCTCTTCAATTCATGCACCCATTCCTCCAGAGCTGAGGTAGGTTTTCCCTCCCACTTTCTTATGTCTTCTCCGTGATGCTGCAGATAAAGCCAAAGAGTGGCCCCTGGCATGTACCTCCTATATGTTCTCTCTTGGCAACAGATCACCTTCCGTTAGTAACTGAGATGCCAGTTGGTACACATGAATACCTGGATAGATTGACTAGATTGCCTCTTTGGTGTTTGAACTGTTGTATCAGAAGTTTTTGCACAGCTGAAGTCATAGAAGGAGTGAGATTGTATTCAGACTCTTGGAGCTGACAACTCCATCCGCTGTTGGCGGTGCTGCCTCACTCCAGGTCATTGGTGCCAATGAGTGTGCATACGATGATGGTGCCCTGTGCGTAAGTTTCCGTCACATGGGTCATGTACATTCAACTTCATCTGGATCTATGGGTTCATTCCTGGCATCTGGGCTATGACATTCAACTTCATCTGGATCTATGGGTTCATTCCTGGCATCTGGGCTATGACATTCTATCTCTAGAATGTCTGATTCCCTCTGGAATTGGATGCCTCTCTCTATTGTGGTCCACTTGGCTGAGTGACTCATACCATTGGTCTTGTGGGCATACCTTTCCTCTACAGCTGCCAAGAGCTGCCTCCCAAGGCTGAGGGCTCATTTCTCTTTTTCAATTGCTTTGTCAATTCCTCCTTCCCAAGCAAGTAATCCCAGCTGCTTGCCTTCCCTACCTTCTAGTTTGTGACCATTGGTTCCATTGTAGTAACATTGGAGCAACTAGATGACGATGTACCTCCCTGGAAGATGGGTGAAATCTTTTCGCATATTCCGCAGCTGGGTTGAGGTCCAGGACTGAGAAGTTACCTCTTCCTCTTCCCCTGATCCCTGTAGTAATAACTCCCATCCAGATAGTGTCCCCTCTTGTGCACGCGTTGGGTCTTCATCTTTCTTCACTGCACGGGTTTCCCTTTGTGGCTGTTGCTTGCCCTTTCCCTTGCTTATAGGGGCAACTGATATGGGTACAGATTGTTCCTTTGGTTTACCTGCAGTGTCTGTCACTGGGGTTGGAGTAGCTGCAGTGTTTGTTGTCAGGGTTGGTGCAGCTGCTGTGCTTGAGGGTTGAGTAGCTGTGTTGTCTATTGCTGCGGGGCTTTGAGTAGCTGCTGTGCTTGTCATGGGGTTGGTGGAACTGCTGCGCTTGTAGTTGGGAGTAGCTGCACTGTCTGTTATGGGCAGGGTTTGAGTACCTGCAGTACTTATCACTGGAGTTGGTGTAGCTGCTGTGCTTGGGGTTTGAGTAGCTGCGATGTCTGCTTCTTTGCCATCAGATCCAAGGACAATTTTTTCTGCTTTTTACAGAGCAGGGCCTTATAGGCATAGACCAAGACCCAGAACGCTGCAGTGAGTTATCCCTCTCTGGTATTACCAGGACAACAGCATACCTTGTCTAAGTAAGCATTCTACTAATTTTTCCAGATTCCGCATTCTTTCCCCCCGCTCGTCTCCGGCTTCTGGAAGGAAGTGGAGGAGAATTGAAAGAATGTAACTACCCAGGTTGAGATAGGAACAGTCCAGTAACTAAAGTGTATACAAATACACTAAGCTGAATTTCATTAACAATTGCCAAGAAGAAGGTGCATCCACACGTTAAAGTACAGTGCTATGTCTCAAACACAGAGTAGCCCCATCACAAATCTGATCAGAGACACAGGACCAGAGCAACACACTGCTCCTGAAGACAGCTCTCTTGTTGCTCTCTCAGGCATTTTCCAGGGCTGACTCCCCCCACAGTGCACTAACTCCTCCCGCACTGGTTCTGTTCTATGATAACAATCTCTTTAATTTTCACCTGGCAACCACAGTTGTCTTGACGACATGCTAAGTTTACCTTCCACATTCCCCTAAAAAATCTAGTCCTCTGTATAAACATCCAGGTCCCACCACATCTTCAGTTTCCTTTAGAAGACTCCCAGGACAAAAGCGATACTGAATGCTGTGTTTTCTGGAGGAGATGGTAAATATAACATTACAGAATTCAGGAAAAAGTGTATACATATCCACACAGAAGATTCTCTGTCTTATATATCTTTCTTTTGATTGCATTTTCATTTAGTCAGTTCACACTTTTTGCTTGCAGAAGCAGGAATTACCTTTCAAATGTTAGCTAGCCTGACCAAACTTAGGTGGCTGCAAGGTCCCATAAGCTGCTTTTGACAGCATTATGAGAGTAGGAGCCCTCAGAACCACCACACAGCGCTTACTTTTAATCATATTTAATGATTTGGTCTCTCTGAGCAAAACACATTTCTTTCAATCCTTTGGAAAGGGAGGGGGAAGTGGGATCAGAAAAGCATAGCTAAAAAGTAGATTAGCCATCTCACAAAAGACACCTCGTAACGCATCAGAGAATAGGCTGGAAGACAGCAAGACAAAGAGCAGTCTGGAGAGCAAAATATAACTATTTAAAGTGTCACAGTTTAAGCCCATCTGACAACCCAGAACCACGCAACCGCTCGCTCACTCCCCACTACTTCTCTCCCCTGCTCTCAAAGGGATGGGTAGGATCGTTGAAAGAATGTAACTCCCACGGATTGAGGTAAGAGCACTCAGTAACTAAGGTGTAACACAAAGCCACTACTGCTGCCACCAATAATAATAACGATAAGGGAAGTAACAAGGGAAGAGAAGACAACCGCTCACCACCCGCCAACCGATTCCCAGCCTGACCCAAGCACTGATTTAGCNAAGGTGTTAAACAAGACCGGTCCCAACACTGATCCCTGAGGGACACCACTCGTCACTGGCTTCCAGCCGAACACAAACACTGAGCCATTGAGCACAACTCTTTGCATGCGTCCATCCAACCAGTTCTTTATCCACCGAGTGTTCCACCTATCAAATTGATGTCTCTCCAATGTAGAGACAAGGATGTCGTGTGGGACAGTGTCAAACGCTTTGCACACGTCCAGGTAGATGACATCAGCTGCTCTACCCCTGTCCATCAGTTCTGTAGCCTCATCGTAGAAGGCCACCAAATTGTTCAGGCAGGATTTGCCCTTAGTGAAGCCATGCTGGCTGTCACCAAGCACCTTGTTGTTTTTCATGTGCCTTAGCATGGCTTCCAGGAGAATCTTCTCCAAGATTTTGCCAGGCACAGAGTTGAGACTGACTGGTCTCAAACCAGATCCTCTCCTACAGTGGGCCCAAGGTCTTCATTCTCACAGTCCCTGTGTCTGCCTTCCAAGACTTGGGTGGTGCAGTCAGAGCCTTTCCCATTAAAGACCGAGGCAAAGAAGTCATTCAGAACCTCAGCCTTCTCAAAATCCTGTGCAGCCAGTTCACCTGGTAAGTTCCAGAGGGGTCCTATGTTTTCCCTGGTCTGTCTTTTATTTGCAATGTACCTATAGAATCCTTTATCTTTCACATCTCTTGCTGAGTTTAATTCTAACTGGGCCTTAGCTTTCCTAACCTGGTCTCTAGCTTCCCAGGCAACATCCCTGTATTCATCCCAGCCCGCCTGTCCATCTTTTATAGGCCTCTTTTTTCCTTTGAAGTTTTCTCAGCAGCTCCTTACCCATCCAACGTCTCCTAACCCTCCTGCTGCACTTCCTTCTAGTTGGGATGCAACACCCCTGAGCTTGTAGTAGGTGATCCTTGAATATCATCCAACAGTCTTGTGTCCCCCTGCCCTCTAGGACTATATCCCATGGAACCTTACTAAACAGGTTCCTGAAGAGGCCAAAATCTGCTCTGTTGAAGTGCAGGGCAGTGAGTTTACTGCATGCTGTTCTCAGTTTCCCAAAGATCTCGAATTCCATTGCTCTGTCATCAGCTAGTGTGGGTTGCTGGCCATGCCTCTCAAAGAGTTAGGCCTGCATCCCTGTTATTGCTTCATTAATAGGCCTGCACTTGCCATTGATAAGCAAGATTAGTTAGCAGCTCCCAGATTTTGAAACCTTATGTGTCTCTCCTCTGTTTTTGGATGGTGATGAAAGCTTTATGCAGAAGCAGACGACTTTTCAGCTTCTGTAGAAGGATAGCTATCTAATAAAAATGTAATAAATATGCACCTGTTTTTCTTCACTCATTTAGACCATTGGAGTCTTGGAGCCAGACACTGTTCCAGCAGCCTCTACATCAAAAGTTACTTGCATCAAAATCATCTATTGTGCATTGTCCAGAGCTCAGTTCTGTGACTGCATTTTGGAAACAGACTTTTCAATCAGTTTGGAAAGTGGGTGAACAAAGCATTGGCACAGGGAACAGTCTCTATGCAGCACATCTTTTTTGTCAAAGGATGGGAATATGGAGGGAGAAGACTTAGTTTTCAGATCCTTTTCTCAGTGCTGAATTAGAATAAAACTGTAAACACAGTAAATGGAAGAAGGTAATGTTCTTTATTCTTAAATTAAAGATCACTCATCTGATCCTTACTAATTCACATCTGGTTTCTTGGAAATAACTTTTCTGAAAATCTGACAGTTCACAAATGCAGTTGTTCGAACAGTGCTTTGGTAGCTGTTGGTTTATTGGGTAGAATTTCTGAAAGCACTACTTCTGGTTTTGGATATCTTCATGGAAATAATGCAGTGGAAGAATAAGATGTGTGTGTTTATCTTATTTTAGATTAAAATCACATTCTTCCTTGAAAGTAGTGGCATAAGAGGCAGAATATTCAACCTGAAGTAAGTTAGGCAAGAGCAATATTAACATTTCTGGGGTTTAGAGTTTCTGAAATAAAATCCTGTTGTTTTTTTGTTTGTTTTTTTAATTTCTTACAGTGGTGATTAATCTCAGCCTGAATTTTTTAAATTGCTGAGTAGAGATTTCAGGTTGTGGTGCTGTACCTTCCAGTTACACTGTTGAAATAACTGGTTGCTTTTTTGTCTTCAGAAATGTTAAAATAAACCTTAGACCAGTCCACAGATTTCTGTTTATTTTGCAGGATTATGCAGTTTCATGCTATACTTTATTATTTTATAGTAATTTTCTCTAGCATATTGTTTTTTGAAATGCCTTTGAGTCTTAGTTAGGTGTAAGGCTTTTTCAAAGGAATTGAATTTTCTGTGCCCTCCAAATTCTTAGCCTTCTTATATGCTGTTTTTAATACATACCTACAATGTGATACATCATCTCTGTCTTCCACAGTCCCGGTCAAGTACCCCATAGTGCAATTTATGCCAAACATTCTCGGAACTTAAGCAGAAGACATACCCGTAAATTTTGAAAACAAGGTGGAGGAGCTGAGTCTTGCAATAGTGCAGACTCTACTATCCTACGAGTTTAGAGTCTGAAAGGGAATTTGCATCTTGTAAAATAATGTTTATAGCCATCTATTATAATTTCTTTCTAAAAAGTCAGTTAACAGCTGTAACATTTAGCAAACTATGAAATTATACTGTTAATACTGCAGTCTGTAAAAGTATTGATTATCCCAACAGAAAAGAGAAACAACTAGCCAGGTTCTATATTAATTAGTTCTGTTTTGTGCTATTTGTCGTCTATTGGATTAATCTGAATTGATTTAAAGCATGTTGTGTTAATTCTAAGTTAAAGAGAAACATTAAAAGAATACATGTACTATTTTGCATATTGGAAAATTAATGTTAAAATATTCATAGCACCATAAAATAGTGATTTATTCAAAATTTGCCATAAAACTGTTCCTAATGCAGTAACAGAAAATTTTAGATTCTTATTCCTTGAATCCTCAAATTACAGAATAGGGCAGAATATTTAAGTAAATGCTACTTTGTTTATGCTCTTTTTCTCTGTCAATTGTTTTCTTTAATGCTGTACTCTTGATTATTTCTACTGTGTTTAGATTTAGTTTTTCTAAATATAATACCTGTAGCATAGTATATGTACCTGCTTGACCAGTAGATCACTTTATTTTAAAGAACAAAGCCAATATACTAGAAACTGGGTGGTTATGAGTTTGTAATGTTTTTGCTAGAGAATTCATAAAACCTTAGTATGTAATGGTCCAAACCTACTTCACAGTCTGTCTGTTTTCCACTTTGTTTAATAGCCTATGGCATAAATTGAAGTTAATTATTTGGGCTGACAAGTAACTCTGTTTTCTGTCTGCTTGCAGAGACTCTCCGAGGCAAAGATGGAGCTGAGAAGAAAAGATCAATCTCTGCGTCAGCTCAATAGACTTCTTACCCAGCTGGAGCAGGACAAGCGTCGACTGAAAGAGAGCATCCATGATGCAGAGAGTGCCCTCTGCATGGCAGCGAAGTGAGCACTGAGACCTTGGGGAGATCACTTAAAACAGACAAAAGATCAATTCTTACTTTCATGCACAGGGTTTTAGCCCTGGCTAATGTAATGCTAGAAAACAAAAGTACATCTGTCTCTCTTTGAAATTCAGTGATAGTCTTCTAAAAAGAAAACTGTTAGTTCAGGATACTACACGGTATGTTTCTGTAGTTATCCCGTAATAGTGTTCCAAATTCTTGGTCCTGAAATAGCATGTGAATTTTGGTTTGCTAATTATCTTACTGATTTAACAGCATCTCTTTGGCAGATATCCAACACTGTTTATTTAAGAAATTATTGCTTTTTTCCCCCCTCTATTTCCATGTTTTTTTAGAGAGATACAATTTATTTATAATATTCTATGATTCTATAATAAATACAGAAATGTCAGCTACATGACAGGTCTTAGCTGTCAGAGGGTCTGAAAATTGATTTTGGATGTTATCTGCGCAAAATGGTAGATCTCTCTGCTAATCTCATAGAGTTTTGGATTTAGACATAAAACCTGTGCCTTTTTATACCATAATCATAGTCTTGAAAAGATTGGTAGTCAAAACATGTTCATTGACTTGAATGCGATTATTACTAACCTCTTAGGGTCACATTGATAAAGAAGATAACTATTTGTTATCTATTACTATTACTGTAGTGTGTACTTTGGATATTGTTGGTCCGTGGCTAAGATTTTAAAAAAGTTTAACATTTCTCATTATACATGGGATACATTTGACATCAGAAAACAACAGTTTAGAAGCTTTAAGGTGTTCATGCACAATTGCAATAATGTCATTAATATAGTTACCAGTGAAATGTTTAAGAAACTAATTGAAATGACAAATTTTACTTGGTATGAGTGTAGTAATGCAGATGTGACCTGAAGAAGGATTTACTTGGGAAAGCTTGCTCCTTTTCACCCTGCCTCAGCCTGTTTTATCTACTCTTGTGACGACCATTTCCTATGGCCCTTCTTATATTCAGAAAAGGGTATTTCAGTGTGAAGTTGTTTTAAATTGATTCTACTTCTGTGTATTATATCAGTTGAATATTGACAAAGAAAAATCCCATACCATTTATTGTTCTACCAGCTTTTCATAACACATCTTTTTTAACCCTTTGGAATATAGGAAGGAGGTGAAGGAGGCTTCACTTTTGTTCAGAAAATCTTACTTTAATACCTCTTCCATAAATTGGGCGATTGTAAGAAATGCCTGGGTGGCTTTCAGGTTCATTCCTAATCTTTTGTGCAGCTTTAAAGGATGACAGACGGTTGGCTCATTCTGAGAATGGCGGTCTTGATTGTCTTGCAGTGGTGGCCAGCAGATTTACTCCTCTTTCCTCCAGAGTAGGAAGCAGTTTTAATAAAAATGTCTATTAACATGGGTCCGAATTTCCATCTAAAAATAATTTCCTTTTTATGATGAACACCTGAGAATATGCAAGGAACAGACTTGACTTCTATGTCAGTAACTAACTTAAAAATTAATGATGTTGAACTGGCTCTCTTGAACTGACTTCACCCAGACAACTGGCAGTAACTACATAAATGAAGCCAACACAGAAGTGTGTCCTTGTCAGTCTAGTCCAGATAAAGGCAGGATCTTGAAAAGAAGAAAATCTATGGTGACAGCTTTATTAGGAGTGTAAAAGCCAGTCCTACTTTTGTGGCTGCCATCTTGTATTTGCTGTTGGGATAGTAGAGATCAAGAAATGAGGAAGCAATAGGCATTCCAGGCAGAACAGCACCATGTTTTTGACTGGAGAAAAGAAGGCACAGAGGAGATCTTGTCCATGTGTACAATTAGGTGAAAGGAAATTGTAGTGAGGTGGGTGGTCTTTTCTCCCCAGTAGCAAGTGATAGAACAAGAGGGAATGGCCTCCAGTTGTACCAGCAGAGATTGAGATTTGGATATTAGGAAGAAATTCTTCATCAAAACGCTTGTCAAGCATTTGAACAGGCTGTCCAGGGAAGTGGTTGAGTCACCATCCCTGGTGGTATTTATAAGACATGTAGATGTGGTGCTTAGGGACATGGATTTAAAAGACTTGTAGATGTTTCATTTAGGGTTTAGTAGACTTGTAGATGTTGCATTAGGGTTTAGTGGTAGACTTGGCAGTTGGATATGACTTTAAAGGTCTTTTCTTTTTCCACACAAATAATATAATTCTGTGACTTCTGTTTTAGGAACTACAAGAGCTGAAACATTCACATAGCTAGCAAGGTAAAAGACAGACCTGGAATACTAAGGTGTATCAGCTTTTCTGGCATAGATTCCATTTGATTTTCTCTGTTGTTTTGTTGATTATGCTGTTCTATTCTCCTTAGTCAAATAGTATTGCACAACTTTAATTCTATTTCTGACAATTCATCAGATGAGACAAAGGATTTTTATGGCAGCATAAGTGATAAAAGATGTTTTCTTTACTGAAGCCCTGATTCACTGAAAGGTGTGAAAGTAGAATTGAATTGTGCAAACTTCTGTTTCATAAGGGTAGGATACTTGACTGGACTCCTTGTAGAAAAGGACAAGTGGAATGTTCAGGTTTAGAGAAGACAGGAAGACATTCATATAAGTACATAGTTGTTAGCCAGTAAAACTGGTGAAAACCACACAATTAGTGTTTTCCAGTACAAATATGTAGAATGTTCCTGCTAGAGCCTGGACTCCAGTCAACATGCTGTTATTATCCAAGACTACAGATTTCTTCTCCAAGAACATGATAGTTCCACAACAGAAACATCTTTCATGCATAACTGTACCGTGTAGGGGTCCATGGACCATTTTTTAGGATTTGCGTTGGAGATATAAAAACGAAAGATACAAACATAACAGTTTGAGTCATAAACCATTATTTTTAAAGAGGTGATGGTTATAAAGTAGCAGAAAAATTAATTTCTACATCAATAGAGCTTCAGTTCAATTAATTGTGGGTATTTTTTGTTGTTGTTTTCTCTCTTGTAATAGAGACAAAGAATTGATAACTAGTTACATGAAGTCTGTGGAAGCCGCTCTTCATAAGGTAAGAATTTGAAGTGTTCCCTGTGCACTTGTATTTCCAGACACATTATGGTTTTAGAACTGCTTATATTCAGGGAAGTAGGGGTGTAGAAGTTGTTGAAAAGCAACTTCTTTTCCTTAGAGTTGAACTTTCCACCTTCAGTTTCTTTCAAGATAAAAAAATATTCATATTTAGTGAAATAAAATACAATTTTGTAATACTCTGACATCTTATTCTTAATATGAAGTTTATTACAAAGCTCACCTCTCTTATGCCAGCTGAACACTGTTTCTGGTTACTAAATGAAGGCTACTGATCATCCAAACATTTGGTAATTGCTGCTAACTCGCTCTACTGAGTAAGGTGAAGGTCATACGGTGAGGTCACATATGTGGTGGCCATAAGACATTTTGCTTTACCCATGCTACTTTAATCTTTGATACATGATAAATAGAATAGAGAAAATACAGTAAGTAATGAGCTGTAATCAAAAACTTTAATGACATATGCTTAAAAGCCTTTTTTAAATTGAGTAATAATCTTAAGTAGTCTCTTTGACTTCTCCCGTTTTGCCCTGGTGTAGTATTATTTGAAGGTTTAACAAAGCTGTTACAGATGTTGCTTTTAGCTGTAGCTCTGATTGTTTTGTAAGTGTTCTTAGTCCAGTGCAACACAGAACGAAATTGTGTTTATTACCTTGGAGTGTTAATTTCCCTTATCAACATCTTGAATTCCCAGCAACATGGGAATCTATTTCTTATCTTAGTTTCTGTGTCCACCCAAACTACTATCAACTGAATTTTCAGGTACCTTCTTCAAATTTCTTTTATTTAATGTTCACAAAAAGTGACAATACCAAACTGTGTGCTTTAAGTGTTGCAATCTGTGCTATTAAGTAATGTCTTAATTTCTGTCCCCATCTTACACTCACTTCATTTAAGCTTGGAAAATGTATGTAATGCAGAAAGTGCTGTTTTGTTACAGTAACATGTACATGGAAAATGTATGTAATGCAGAAAGTGCTGTTTTGTTACAGTAACATGTACATGTAACATCCTTGGCCTAGCAGGTTTACTTTTTGATTTAGAAAGCTGTACTGCATATGCATAAGGATTGAAATGTTTGGAGAAAGGTCAAGGGAAGTTCACATGCTTAGCACTAATTTTTCTGATGCAGGCAATGGATCTAGGAACTGCCATCTTTCTTTGAGAATGTTAGTTACCACACCTGCTTCTTAGTTCTTGATGTACATAGTTGTTAGGCCTAAATTGTTTATTATTGAATAGTAGAGTAATTTATCCTTTTGTCAACCTAAAGAATGAAGAAAACATAAGAACTAGAAATGTCAGGATGCTTCTTTCAACAGGAACTAAGAATTGATTGTAAATCAGTCATAATTTGACATATCACCTCTCCTAGAAAACTAAAGGGAAATTATTGATCTTTGTTTGGGAACGATCTGAAATATAAACCCTACATCATAATGGTACCTAATTATCTAACGTTAATGAATTTGGCTTATGTGTAAACTATCAAGTTTACACTGTTGTTCTTAAAGATTTTCTTACATAGTGAAACATCAAAACGTGATGAAGTAGATGAAGTACTAGTAAAGGAATTCTGGGAACTGCTTTTGTTTTCAAAAGAAAATGGATAAAGTTCAGAATCATCTGGAGTTGAACAAAGATTACTATTAGCTGCAGGTACATTTCATAGCATCATAGAATAGTTAGGATTGGAAAGGACCTTAAGATCATCTAGTTCCAACCCCCCTGCCATAAGCAGGGACACCTCACACTAAACCATGCCACCCAAGTCTTTGTCCAACCTGGCCTTGAACACTGCCAGGGATGGAGCATTCATAACTTCCTTGGGCAACCCATTCCAGTGCCTCACCACCCCAACAGGTAAGAATTTCTTCCTTATATCCAATCTAAACCTCTCCTGTTTAAGTTTGAACATATTACCCCTTCTCTTGTCACTACAGTCCCTAATGAAGAGTCCCTCCCCAGCATCCTTGTGCGTCCCCTTCAGATACTGGAAAGCTGCTATGAGGTCTCCATGCAGCCTTCTCCAGGCTGAACAGCCCCTACTTTCTCAGCCTGTCTTCATAAATTGAACATTGTGGTATTTCTGCGTTGAGGTATTCATGAGCAAATATCCGCAAAATTCCACTTCATAACTTGCAAGATCTGTGTTATCAATGCATAATGCTAAATTTTTGCTTATATTGCTCAGAGGGATTTTACAGGCATCCTTCGTAATCTTAGTTAGACTCAGATTAAGACAGTGTATACTGATATCCATTAAAGTGACCCCGTTTGTTTATGTACATTCTCAATACAAGAATTCTGGAATGTAGCAGTCTGCCTTTGGGTGTACTTGAGTGTAACATTCAGCAAACAAAGCAAAAACAAGTGCAGCTGAGGGAGACACTCTCTCTGTGTAGTTCTAGTACAGCTCTAGACAAGGGATCATTTACAGCACTTACTGCCCCCTGTGACTGGATGGAAAATCTAGTATCATATATTTGGCTTTGTCAACAAGTGCTTGAGTGGGCTTGTGCCCAGAATTATTCTTTTTCAGTACCACCTTTGAAAAATTATCATGAATATTTGTAAAGCATAAATGTTGAGGAACTTCAGCATGTGCTATGCTAAGAAACAAACTGTTCTTAGTAGTTATTTCCATATCCTTTGTAACCTGCAAGATACTCTTTAGAAGGTTATTTTTTGTCTTATTGTGGGTTTTGTCATGTTAGCTATCTTCATCTGACTCCTGGAGTTGAATTATTTGTACAAGAGTTCCAATACCATTAAAATAAGAGCTCTTTCTTGGTTTTACACCATCTAAATACTGAGAACAAATATCAAAGGGCAAAATTGTAATTGTAACAACCACCAAAACAACATTACCAAGGGAAACAAAGGACCACAAGAATTTTGTTGTTGGTGGTGATGTTTTTTTGGTTTCTTTTTTTTGTTTGGTTGGTTTGGTTTAGTTTTTTGTTTGTTTGTTTTCTTTGTTTTTCATTTGCATTCAGAAAACAGGTGCTTTTTTTTTTTTTTTTTTTTTTTT